>VDFB02138994.1:0-13519 GCA_007258455.2 Sequoia sempervirens
CGCCCTCTGAAATTGCTTGTCCTCAAGCAATCTCAATGCCAGATGCTGCAGAATCTCCTCGCTCTCCCATGTCGCATCCTCAACAGGAAAATCTCTCCATTTCACCAGATATTCCCTGATAGTCCTCCTACGCAACTGTCGCTCCCTGTACTCCAAGATGGACTCAGGTACTAAAATCAACTTTCCCTCATCATCTAAGGGAGGTAGAACTGAAGATGGTACCACACGATGACCCAACACCTTCTTGAGGCGTGATACATGAAATACATTGTGTACCCTGCTCTCTGCTGGAAGCTCAAGCTCGTATGCCACCTCGCCAACTCTCCTCAGGATCCTGAAAGGTCTGTAATAACGTGGCTTAAGCTTCTCTGACCCACTCTTCCTAAGAGTGGACTGACGGTAGGGCTGCAGCATGAGGTAAACCATGTCACCAACCTCGAAATGCCTTTCCGTCCTCTTCTGATCTGCATACTATTTCTGCTGATTTTGTGCCTTAGCTATATTTTCCTTGAGAACCCTCATAGTGTCCTAACTCTCCTGCAACCAACCTCCTGCACTCGGCACTCTACTGTCACTCAGTAGCAAATCAAGGAAACTCGGCGCCTCATACCCGTACAATGCCATGAAGGGTGACATCTGAATGGTCATATGGAATGTCGAGTTATAGCAATACTCACACAAATGTATCCATTTGACCCACGCCTTCTGCTGCCCTGCTATGTAGTTTCGGAGGTAACCTTCCACCCACTTGTTCACAATCTCCGTTTGCCCATCAGTCTGCGAGTGGTAACTAGTGCTCGGAGTGAGCTCGGTCCCACAAAGTCTGAATACCTCCTGCCAGAAGTTACTCAGGAACCGACTATCTCTGTCGCTCACAATGCTTTGAGGCAACCCATGAAATCTGAATACCTCGCGAAAGAATACCTCTGCTACCTGCGTAGCTGTGTAAGTCGTGGTGATCAGAAAGAAGTGGGCATACTTTGTAAGCCGATCCACAACTACATAAATGCAATCACGCCCTTGGGCTTTAGGCAAGCCCGTAATAAAGTCCATCGACAGGCATTCCCACTTCCTGTCAGGAATCGGAAGTGGGGTTAGTAAACCTGTCGGGTACGTGTTCTCCTACTTGTTCTGCTGACAAACAGGGCACTCACGCACATATCGAAGAACATCTCCCTTGAGCCCTTTCCAAGTGAACCTCTCCCGTATCTGCCTGTAGGTCTTGAAGTATCCGGGATGTCCTGTTGTAGGCATGTCATGAAAGGCCCTCATAACTATGTTCTTCACCTCTGACCCTGGGATCAAGAATATCCTATTCTTGTAAATGATCAAGTCATTTACAAGCGTATACCTAGTATCAACTGCCGATCCCTCAACAATGCTGGAGGCCCAACTATCCTTGGCATACTCTGCCACTATCATATGCCTCCAATCCTCTGAGATATGAACCATAGTGCTCAAGTACGGTCTACGTGAAAATGCATCAACCACTACGTTCTGTGTACCTTTGATATATGAAATATCAAAGTCATAAGCCTGCAACTTACTGACCCATTTCTGCTGCCTGTCATTAAGATCTCACTGCCCTAAAAAGTGTCTCAAACTGTTATGATCAGTTTTTATGCAAAATTTGCTGCCAACAAGATATTGTCAAAATTTTGCTAAGGCATGCATAATCGCGAGCATCTTCTTATCATAAATGCTATACAATCTCTCGGGTCCTCTGAGCTTGCGACTCTCGTACACAATCGGGTGCTTGTCCTACATAAGCACCGCACCAATGCCCTCACCTGATGCATCACATTGAAGCTCAAAGGGCTTCGTAAAGTCGGGTAGTGCCAAAATAGGGCATGTGGTCATCAACTCCTTGAACTTCATAAAACACTCATGTGCCTCAGAAGTCCAAACAAATGCCCCCTTCTTCATTAAATATGTCATCGGGGCTGCATGTCGTGAATAACCATTCACGAATCTGCAGTAGAATCCACATAAACTGAGAAACCCTCTCAACTGTGTCAGGTTTGCCGGTGTAGGCCAATCAATAATGGTGTGGATCTTTTCAAGATCCATGCGCACTCCATCTGCACTGATAATATGACCTAGATAAAGCAATTCGGTCATCCCCAAGTCGCACTTGGATTCCTTGGCATACAAGGACTCCCTCTCCAAGATACTCAACATTGTCTCCAAATGAGCTAAGTGCTCCTGCCAAGTCCCATCAGATATCGATGTCATCAAAAAGACCAACACAAACCTCCTCAGCAATGCATGAAAAACCCTGTTCATCATAGACTGAAAAGTGGCTGGCACGTTAGTGAGCCCAAATGGCATCACTACGAACTCGAAGTGCCCACAATGACATCTGAAGGCTATCTTCTCTATGTCCTGCTCACGGACTCTGATCTGATGATAACCCAACCGTAAATCAATTTTAGTGAAGTAACATGCCCCATGGAGCTCATCAATAAGCTCGTCAATCCTCGGTATCGGGTATCTGTTCTTGATTGTCCTCTTATTCAGGACCCTGTAATCAATGCACATACGTAACGTTCCATCCTTCTTCTTTACCAATACAACTGAAGAAGCGAACGGTGATTTGCTTAGTCGAATGTGACCCATAGCAAGTAACTCCTTTATTATCTTCTCTATCTCATCCTTTAATCTTTTAGGATGTCTGTAAGGAGTTATCATAATGGGCTTCGCACCCTCCTCGAGCTCAATAATATGCTCTATGCCTCTGTCTGGAGGTCTACCTGGCGAAATATCACTGAACACCTTGTCATGCTTGATTCTCAACTTCTGAATGTCCGGATGATATTCTGTCTTTTGCTGTCCCTCCTGTATAGGTGCTAAATGACACTCGGCAGCCCACTCTACCATGTCATGACGCATGAGCCGCTCCATTCGGCGAAAAGAAATTGTTTTAAGGTCACTGTCCCGAATTGCCTTAAGTATGTGAGTCTTCCTGTCGACCTCAAAACGGATCTCCATGTCCTTGAGACGAAGTGTGACCTCCTCTAATGAATGTAACCACTTCATTCCCAAGACCAAATCAATGTCCCCCATATTAACAACGTAATAATCTGCCTTGAACTCATAATTGTTCAAGCGTAAAGGGAGATCCTTAATCATGTGTTCGCATCTCAAAGTGTATCCATCTACCACTTTGACTCTAATGCCCTCGAACTCCTCAGTGATGAGTCCATGTTTCTCAACGAACCTAGCATCTATGAAATTATGCGTGGCTCCTGTATCCAATAGGGTAATGACCCTCTGTCCTGCTAATACACCATGAATCCGGAAAGAACCCTCCTGCTGGATGCTAGATAAATGGGCTCCTGTATTTGAAGCTCGGGCTCTGTCTCTGCTCTAGGCTCTGGAGCCTCTGACTCTGAATCATCGGAATGCTCTTGCTATTCAGAATTTTCTAATTCGGAGTCCTCATAATACGCCCACATCACACGATTTTCCTTGCCCTTAGGTCTTAGAGGACAATCGTGATTGGCGTCATATGGTCCCTTGCAGTAGAAGCAAAGCTTCTTCCTGCGAAGGTCATTAAGGGCTTCACGATCCAAAGGTGGGGCTGCTGATTTACCTTTTGAATCATTTCTAAAGTCTGATTTTTCTTTATTAAAATCAGATTTATCCTTATTTCTGTTAAAGCCCTTGTTATCCCTAAATGATGAAGAACCTCTGGAGTTGAATCTACTCGACGGGGCTGCTAACTCCATGTTTTGTGCTTTCTTCATCGCCTCCTGTAATGACGGAGGATCAAAGGCTTTGATCCAGCCTCTCAGTGGCTCTGTCAAACCCTCCATGAAGAGCACTACCAAACGCCTCTCTGATATGTTCGGTACCATGACAGATAGCCTCTGAAAGTCACTGATATAAGTCTCTAGACTGCTACTCTGCCTCAACTGTGCCAAGTCTCTGAAGTAGGTTTCTGGATCCTTCCTATCAAACCTCTCAACCAATCTGTCTACGAACTCCTAGTATGAAATGATCCTGTCGTGCTGTAGCGTCACCATGCTGTGGTGCCACCAATCATAAGCAACCCCCTCCAGATGCAGTGTCGCATATCGGATGGCATCTCTCTCAGCCATCGAACGTAAGGTTAGGAATGTATCCAACTTGCTAATCCATGCCTGGGCTGTCACCTTGCCACTACCATCGAACATCGCTGGGTTAAGCCTGTTGGTTGCATGTTTTAGATCGTTATTCTGTTGTCGAGGTCTCCAATCCTGTCGAGCTCTGTTGTGTTCTCGCCTCTGTGTGATAAAACGGTCAAAAGTAATCCGTTCTCTGACTGCAGGAGGTACCAACTCCCACTCCTCGTTTGCTACCATAAGGTTATCAGCAAAAAAATCCTCGTGCGCCTCACCTGGTATAGCCTCATCGGGCTCATGTCTCGTGAAAGTAGGCCTAGTAGGCCTATCTGCTGTCCAGGATACTATCCTAGGAGCTCTCTGTGACCCTGCATCACTCCTATCATCGTCACGATGTGGTGACGGTCTCCTCGAAGTACCTAATCTCTGCAGTGCCACTGCCACCTGCTGTAAAACATCATCGGACCTCCGTTGTCCTGCACGAAGATCTCTGAGTGCATGCAAGACCTCTGCATCATCCTGATCTCTGTTATTCTGTGGGATCTCTGTCCTAGGTATGTCTGTTCTGTCAGCCCTATCATTCCTGTCAGCCATGATTTCTGGCTGCCTGCTCAAACTGTGTTGCCTTTCAATCAAGGCACGTCTGCGAGTATAGTACCTATATGTATCAAACTCCTCTGGCTGCATATGATGGCTAAACCCTCAGGATGGCAGGATTTAGCTCTGATACCACTGTAGAAACCCTAGTTTCCTCTGTTTCTCCAATCTGATAGTTTTGTATGTTTTTTCTGACGTTTTTGGTTTTTTTGCAATTTTTGGATTTTTTGCATGAAATGAAAGAATGCGATTTTTGCTTGAAAATAAATGATAAATTCAAATAAAATACTTCTACTCTGATAACAGGAGTATTTTATGCTAGTACAAATGCCAATCTATTATTTGTTCTTCTGGGACAATTACAAAAATGATCTACTGACATGCAATAATAAAATAATAATTTTTATTATAAAAACCTGGTATTTTTGCAGCAATCTGGAAAAGTACAGATCTGGTATGGCTGCATTAATTATACCCTTCTCCCTTGATTTTATGATTGCAGACAGGTCCAGACTCCTAGGCGCCTCAACTGCTGAAGACAGAGGTCAAAGATATAAGGCGATTTGCTCCCCTTGAAAAAGATGCATCTAAAAGGATGGTACGGCCCTGGTACAGATTTGTACGGCTGAGACAGCAGCAGCAATAAATTAAAATGTACGGCATCTCTCTGGTATCTCTGAATGATGAAGAATATGTGCGCCTGAATTGCTAGATGTTCTCTGGAAAAAGAGAAACTCTCTGTAACCCTGAATATGTAAACACTCTGAAGCTCAATGATTTCCTCTGGATGAAGAAACCTCTGCTGGCAATAAATCAAGTGTTATTTCACACCCTCTGAATTGCTTCCGATGGAGATG
This sequence comes from Sequoia sempervirens, assembly GCA_007258455.2. Lineage (NCBI taxonomy): Eukaryota > Viridiplantae > Streptophyta > Pinopsida > Cupressales > Cupressaceae > Sequoia > Sequoia sempervirens. The sequence goes on from VDFB02138994.1 coordinate 5,561, forward strand.
GCTCGTTCCCCAAGGAATTCAAACTTGAAACCCTAAAGTCTCTTGCTCAGATCAAAGTTGATCAGTCTCAAAATCAATAATCATCATAATGGCTCAAAACCCAATGCAAATGCACTATATCTCTCAAAAGTACGATTTCCTTAATAATAGGGTTTTAATAAAATATTCAACTTTTAATCTTTTAATTTCTCCATAGTCTCAGCCAAATATTTTAATATAAATTTAAATGTCAATTTGGCCCTGTTGACGTGGTTTTTGAGACCGCACCAACACAGAATAAAGTCTCCCAACGAACGCTCTATCCTCTCTTGAACAAAGTATTCAACATGCTAAGATTGCGAGTAAGATCATGCTTTCAACTCCAAGGTTCCTTGAGTGCGAATAGGCTCAGTTTGGCTCGATGTGATATTGCTGGTATGTCAAGGGGACTTACACAATTGTTCGACGGGCTAACAACAAACAAGAGACTAAGGGCTTTCGTGGATTCAAATGATTTGGCAGTAAGCACAAGTTTCCTAATTCTAACCGAAATGAACTAATTTAAAGGGTGTAGGGCCTAAGAAGTTTATGTTCTATTCTAAATGCAGGATATGTGGAGCTTCATTTCGATAGACTTCAACCGGATTTCACCTAGCCTCCGTCGGACAGCCTCAAACAAAATCGGTGCAATCTTCAAGGGAAATAGCAAAAGATGTTCAAATTATGAATTAACATGCATACACCATCAGAACGACGCATATAAGCATATAAATCACAACCGAAGTTAAACTCAAAATAATGTCCAGTTGACCACACAAGGCGAACTTATCATCAACAAGCCGCTAGTGGTATGGAGTAAAGCGAAGCTATCTCAATGAAACACCACACATCAAAGTAAGCTACTTGCATGAATTTAAACTACTTGGATACGAAAGGAAGAAGAAACCTTGCTAGCATTTCATGACAAGACGAATTTCATCATCAATGAAAAGATCTATTATCATAAAATGTGTTACACAACAATCTCTTCAAAAGTTTTCAAAGGGAAAACTTTCTCTCTTCTCCAAATGATGCAAAATGCTCTACAAAGCTACACTATCTAGCTCTAATGCTCTCTCAATGTCTACTCTGATTCTAACTTTCTAATCTAATAATGTAATACAAATGAGGGGGACTCCCCCTTTATATAGCTAGCCAAGTCCCAAAAGACGGCTAGGGTTACAATCAATAGAGTGGCTAAAATCGTGCCACCTCAGCCCTAAATAATATTTCCCTAAAAACCGCCACAGAAGAGAGTGGGGTAATAAATGCGCCATAATGTCCACCATCATCCTTCTAGAAGATTCCATTTGTAGACGCGTTCACACTGTTCTCAATCTTCTTTCTTGGCGTTGTTCTTTGATTTCTTCCACTTGAGGGTTTTCATTCTTCTTTTCATCTTAAGCCTTGAAAATGTTTCTTCAACACTTAGCCATTTTCTTGCAAATTTTCCTCCTTCGAGATTGAAACTCATCTTCATCGTGCTTCCACTTCAAGTCACCATCGCTTGATCTCGACGTTCCTCCTGCAAAACAAGCAAGGAGAAGAGTATTAGAGTACTTCATGATATAAACTTAACTCACTTACCTGATCTTCATGCTTTGATCTCCAAGCGTTCATCGCCAACTTTGTGTTCAAGTTCATGCCTTAGACAAATTTCCTCTTTGAGAAATTCATTTCACCTGCTGGAGCTCCGATACTCAAATTCGTTCAACTCCGGCTCTGGAAGACTATCCTTACGAAGGGTTTAAGCAAATTCACCTAGGCAGTTTCTTCCAAATTCATCATCTGGAGAATTTCACCTTGAAAATACATTTTCCTCACACTTGCCTTAGAAAATTTTCAACTTTCCCTTAGGAAATTCATCGATCCGGTGCCCACTCAAAATCTTTATCCCAGAATCCTCGGCAAGCTGTGGAAGACCTTACAATCAACTCCTCATCGATAATCTTCGATACCCAGAAGAAAATTTTCTCCAGAACGCATCGAACCCATGGGTGCACAACGAACGGGTTCATTTAATTTTCTTGAATTTTGAACCTTAGAAAATTATTTCCCTGTGAAATTTAAATTCGTTCTTCGATCTTCTCTGAGAATTTTGCTTGACTTGGAAAATTTTAATAATCTCGTGAAGCTGGCAGTCACTGACTTCACCTGTGGCAACTCATCACCTTTGAAAAATTTTCTAACACTTCACCACCTCTCCAGACTTAGGCATTTTTTTTTTTCCAAGGGAGAAAATATTTGTGCCTTAGAAAATTTGAATCACTTCGAAAATTTTGTCCCAAGAAATTTTATATCCAACTCAACCACCTTGCCTGCGAGAGAAAATTTAATTTCGTCAACTTACTTAGAAAATTTTTCTTTACTCTTCATCTGGCAATTTCAACGCCCAGGCATGCATTATGCATCCTTTGTATTTTATTCTCCATAAAATTTTCAACGCCTAGGCAAAACTCTTCAACACCTTTAACACATAGCACCTCAGGCGCAAGTAGCACTTGGAGAAAAATAAAATAAAATAAAAGCGCCTAGCATTTTGTTTCATCACCTCATGCGCCTTAGAAAATTTTCTAACACCTCTAACCTTGGGCGCACACCACTTATAGAAATTTGAAACCACGCCTAGCATATTATCCTCCCTTGAAAGACACTTAAATTTCCACGCCATGCCTAGCAATATCTTCTATTAAGTCCCCAACGCCTAGCATTAACTTTGTATTCACCACGCCATGAAGCATTTTTTTACTTTATTCACCTTCTTTCACTCCATTCACTTACCTTTTACCACATAAACTTGGGCGCATTTGGAGGGGTGAGGAGGATGGGCGCATTTTGCATATACTGAGGGATGAAACATTTTCCAACGCCCTTGGTATTTTGTCTTCACATGGCAGCTTTTGGGCGCATTTTGCCCATGTAGGAGGACGAAACTTGTTGACCCTTTGACCTTTCTGCTTGCTGGGCGCATTTTACATGTCTAGGAGGATGAAAGTTTTCACGCCACCTTTTGGAATATTCCTTCCTTATTTTGTCTTGACATGCCCTTACTTGGGCGCATTTCATGCATGAAGGAGGATGAACATTTCAACGCCAAGCTTTGACTTCTGTCCTTATTTTCTTTTGTCTTTACATGCCTTCTTTGGGCGCATTCAAAGGAGAGAGGAGAATGAAGTTTGTTGACCAGCTTGACCTCGCCCTATTTTGTCTTTACTTGCCCTTACTTGGCGCATTTCCTATGTAGTGAAGGATGAACTTGCAACGCCTAGCTGGTCTTCTTCCATCTTGAGCGCATTTTTGATGTGGAGGAGGACAAAACATGTTGACTTGTTGACTTATTCCTTCTTTGGGCGCATTTAGACATGGCTAGTGGATAAACTCCTTACAACGCCCCCTGGGTGACTCTTCACCTTCCGTTCTTTTGTCCTCACATGCATACATTTGGGCGCATTTTGCCCCTGGAGAAGGATAATAAACTTTGACTTCGCTTTGACCCTTTTGCAAACTGGGCGCATTTCACAGGGGGTGGAGGATAAGATCAAACACTTAGAATTTTTTCAAATACCTTGCACCAACTCTTCCTTGGGCGCATTTCACAGGGGGTGAAGGACGAGTTTTCATGCCTTAGTTAATTTTTTTTTTTGAATGCTTGGCATCTTGAGTTGGGCGCATTTTACTATGCCTTCAGGATAGAAATCATTGACTTCTCTTTGACTTTTTCATCTTGGGCGCATTTTGGCTCTGAGCAGGACGAACTCACATTTTCAAAAATTTTCTACGCCTCTAGCTGAGATGGGCGGACTTCTCCATGCCTGCCGGATGAAGCTCTAGACTTAGACAAATTTTCGCGTTCCTCGCCAGCCTACGTGCCCTGCTATTTATAGTAAGCCTCTTGATTTTCTTACTTCGGAAGCTCAGATTGCCATGAAATTTTAAACACCGGATCCTCGCGACCTTTATCAACTTGTCGACACTGCCACTTTTAGTCGCCCTGCTATTTTTAGCCTGTTTCTAAAGGTGGCTTACTATAAATAGTAAGCTCTTGTTTCTGATAGCTCCCAAGCTCCGATCGACGTGAAATTTGAATGAGGCGATCCTCACCACGTGACCTTACTACCGACACTGGCGCATGCACCTGATTTACTATTTTTAGCACGTTTCCAATTTGACTTACTATAAATAGTAAGTGCTCCGTTTGACTTGAAATTTCACCAACAGATAGCCTGAAGGACGCTGATCGCGGTGGTTTACACCGGATTTAAATATTTTGACTTTGATGCCTATTTTGTGTGGCCCTCGCTGGAAACCCTAATTTGCTTCAGATACATTCCAAATGAACTCCCGCTTGCTCTCGCTTTCAAGGACACCGCTGACAATGCGGAATCGAATCACGCAGCTATCATGACACACCTAAAAATAAAGTAAGTTCCTTACTGAGTGAGAATCCTTGTTTGCATGTCACACCATCGCTTTCCGAAACCCATCGAATCACCCCATTACGCAAAGAAGAGCCTCATGCAAACCCCAAAATAGCCCTGGCTAACTCAAAAGTGGTCACCTCGACTTGCATGTTACCGCCATCGCGAAGGTCTTGAAAAACCCAGAAGGAATATCCAGACATGCAAAGAAAAACTCTGCATCTGAACCCTGAAATTCGTGCCGGAAGCCGGACTACTAAAAATAGTAAGTTATCCGTTTTTGCTCAAATTTTGCACGCGAGCAGTCTGATATACTCTGAATGCAGTGTGATGATCGGAATCTCAAAATAGCTGGCAAATTGCCCTGAATTTCACACTTACTAAAAATAGTAAGTACCTCGGAATCTGATAAATTTTTTTGCTGAGAGCCTGCTGGAAGCATACTGACAAGAACGTTAAGCTCAAGTTTCAAGTTATTCACCTTGTTTGACTTCAAATTGGCTGGAAAGACTCAAACCCTAATTTCAAACTTGGCCAAAATTTTTGCATTTTAAGCTCAACGGCAGAGGAATCCCGGGAAGTAGACCATAGAACAGAGACAGACGGAGAGAGAGACCAAAAACCAAAGCCAAAAAGACCAGAATGGAGCAAAAATTAGGGGTCCCCATCTTGAATGGGGCGATGTGTGAAAAAGGTCACAACAGGCCCCCTCTCTGATGATGGCGACCCCCTCAAGCAGAATCACTTAAGTTATAATTTAATATTATAACTTTATATTATAATCCTCAATTAATTAATGCAATTAAATATTAATATTTCCCTCGTTACTCATCCGATGACTGATCCGTCTGAAGCTGACGAACTCTGAAGTGATTCTAAACGCTGCCAAAGCCATACTGCTAAAAATAGCAGGGGTCCCACGCTGCCTGCCAGGAACTGCTAAAAATAGCAACTTCTGCAAGAAGTCTCCGATCGAGCCCAAACGAAAGCCTATTGATCAAACTTCATCAACTGAAGCTGAGCCAAGCTCCAAAATGACCCTCTATCCAGTCCATTAGCCTATGAGGGTCATATGATAGGCCAATCCTGTGCTCCGAGAGATGTCACTGAGAAGGGGACATGACAATACATTCCCACAGCTGGAAAAGAAAGGAACAATCACCGACCGAGTTTATTCTTCAACTTTCATTATCACTTTATGTCGAGATTGTTTGATCTACATCCTTTTTAGAAAAGGTGGTCAACAATTCCAGAAGAATTATAAAAGGTTGAGAAACTTTTGCTTGAAGGCAAACGTATCTGTAAAGAATTTAGTTTAAAAAAAGTTGAAAGCTTTGTCGTGAAGTTAAGCATCTCTTTATCTGCATTTTCAAAGAAAAAGCCTACTCCAAATTTGAACACGAAAGAAATCTACCATCGCATTTTAACTACAACTTCATAAATGATGCCCTTCTTTCACGTTCATCAACATATCAACAAAATAACTGATGTAAATAAACACTTGAATATCCTGAATTGGGTCCTTTAAAATCTTACAATGAAGTGGTATTTAAATCTTCAGAAACATAATTTAAAATCAGATTGTTGATTGATTCCTAGTATTTTGACATTCCTCTATCATTATAGTTGCCATTTCTTAGTTATATTAACTCATTAAAATTTTGTGTATTTGGTGAGAACTGATTAAGAATCATCCTAGATAATAGGATTTAAAATTGATGTATGAGAATTTTAAGGTGTGAGAGTAATTTTGAATCATTCAAGAATATTTTTTAATTTGTCTAGTTATACTTTTATATTATGTTTTGTTGTTGGAATACATATTTTATAAAGTGTTGTTAATATCATATCTAAATTTTAAGATATTTTCATCACTGCAAAGTTATAATTTGGTTCTAAACTTATTACTAGACATAATTCGAAGAATAACTAGTTTCATTGTTCAAATTTTTAGATACCTTTCTGAACCATATGCTAAGAAAATGACACATTTCTAATGTTATTGAACCTATGATAGCTTATGGCATAGCATTGTAAATGTAGTGAAGTTATGGCAGTCATGGACGGTATTTATTTTTGATAAAAAAAACCATGTGCTGACCATAGTCAAGGCATCTATTTAAATTATTAGAGTATTTTAATAAATTATATTTTTCAATAAAAATAACTTTATTTTAAAAAATTATTTTATTGCTTTGATAATTTATTTATTTTAATTAAAAATATAAATTGTAATGTAATCAAATGATAAAACCATTCATAACCTTTTATATGATAGAAAATGGTCATCATGAAATTCAAGGAATGATTTATCCTATTACATCCAAACCATGAATAATGTTTGTGACTAAGAAAGGTTTTGTTTGAGTTTTATTATCTTAGATCAAATAAAGCTACTAACAATATTATAAATTGATTCTTACAAAAAAATATTGTTCTGTTTATTAAAATAAATTTTTAATAGAAATTGTATATAAATAATCACACAAACAAATCCAATAGAATTAGATTTGGGTGGGATTCACCACAAAAAAAATTCATGGCATAAAAATGCATCATTGAATGAGGCCAACATGGCATGATCATGGGATGTGTGTGCATTGAGACTTGAGAGCTTTTGTAAAACTTGTTTGCATGCCACAAACCATAATTGGAAAAGGTAAAATTGATCCAACTTGAACCAAGAATTGGATAAGGAAAATAAAAATTTCTTGGATATAGTAAAATATTCACTACAAGAATATGCAACATAAGACAATTGCATACACCCCTTGGAAAAATGGATTTGTAGAAAGAATGAACAAGGAATTAATGAGAAATTTGATGAGAAAAAATTATTCAATTTAGCATATCTATAATGTGTTTAGTTGTGAGGCATATGTTCATGTGCACAAGAAAAAAATTAAAATACATATTACAAATTTGTTGAGTGTATCTTTATTGGCTATAATTAGTGTTTGAAAGAATATGTGCTTTGCAATCTTGTAACTAGAAAGGAGCTATGAATAGACAAATGATGGCCTTCAAAGAGATCATATCTAGTTCCACTATTTAGCAAACAAAGGACAATGTGAAGTTATTTGTTTAACTACAGCTAGAGAGATTATGGTAAATAGATCTCCTATATCAATTATTTTTGATGAAACTCCACAAGAAGATTGATGAGAAAAAATTTCCCACTTTAGCATATCTATAATGTGTTTAGTTGTGAGGCATTTTTTCATGCGCACAAGGGAAAAAATAAAATGTATATTACTAAGTTGTTAAGTGTATATTCATTGGTTATAGCTAGTGTATGACCATAATTTAGGAAAATAGGTGAGTATCATTAAAAACAACCAAAAAAACCATAAGATTCAAGAAAACCAATTCTAATCTATCAATGTAAAATGAATAAAAGCAAGAAACATGAAAGATCAATCAAATGATATACCTTTCTCACATCAAGCATTGAATCACCTCCATTGTCCTTCTCAATTTCACTTTGTAAGCTATTGTTGCTCTCAATTTGTATGTGTACACA
>VDFB02138995.1:0-15194 GCA_007258455.2 Sequoia sempervirens
TTGAGTTTATTTACCTATGAAATATGCTAACCAATTTTTTGATGAATTAACACATAACTTGACACTTAATCAACTCAATTAAGCGTTAGCTCAAAAGAAAGCCAGACTTGAAATGAACTCACACCAAGAATGCATGATCGATGAGGGATAGGTGTTGTCATATGGCGGAGGAGCTAAATGAAAATACTTGAAAGAAAACTACTCAACGTCAAGTATGTGCACTCAAGATCCCACTGAGGACGAGGTGCTAACATATGACGGAGTGTTGAATTGAAAACTAGAAACTGATAGGCGGATAACCAGCCATGAAGAGCATTTCCTCACTACCACCAAACAGTGGGGGGAAAGATTATAATTAAAACAATTCATCCGCTGCAGCGGGCATCCACAGAGCTGTGGGGATTCTCCACTATGAAAGTGGGTACAAGAGTGTTACAAATCAGATTATCCACACTGGCGGTAAACCATCCAGGGGTAATTTAATGACAAAACAATAAGTAATTGCAGAACTGAAAATGGTTGGATTAGTAATGCTTAATCTCAACCTTTACAAATAAAACTCTGCAGATTACAAGTTACAAAGATAGAGAGTGAACCTTAGAAAAAGAAGTATGAACTTTTACAATCATATAACACTCCAAAACTGAAGTATAAGATAAAAAACTGGAAACTGTAACAATCTGATATAAAAATCAGAATTCTAGAAATTCAAACCAGCTACAGAGAAAATCATGAAATGCTCATAACTTCACCAAATTACCTCCGAATTGAGTGATGTCTTTTGCTGAAGCATTCTAGGAGGTTGGCGCCCAAAAACAAATCACAAAACAGCTCCAAAACTCAGCATATAATTCAAGCAAGAATTCCAATGCTTCAAGAATGGTACGGCCCTCCTTGAGGGACGATTTTGACATTAAAAATCAGCAACTTAAAATTAAAATCTGATACTCTCCAAAGATGGTCGCCTTGGGTGTAGGAATGGATTGGAAAAGTACCCACAAGCAAATTAAATTCACTCCAAAAGCTGTATGCAAAAACCACTTTCAGCTGTGACTGTATTAGCAACTTCAAAACTGAAAATTTCATCAAAAATCTTCATCTGTTGAGCTCAATCTACTATTCTGATTTGAGAAGCAACAAATATCCAACTAGGTGTTGTATTTCAAACACGAAATTGGTGAGAGGCTAGGAGGTAAGCTTTCCTCGAAGCAAAATATTAATTGTCATTTCGACAGCATAACTTTAGCATAAATTCCTGGATTCGAAAAGCTGGAACAAAGCATTCATTTTATAGAAGAATAGAAGACTCTTCAATTTCCCAAGAAGGTACGCCAAGAGTCACCAATGACTCTTCAAATTTCCAAAAATCTTCTAACTTCTCAATATGGCGTCCACTTTATCAAGGCACATTAAAACTTTATTTTAAAATAATATCTCCAAGGAAAAGGTGTCCACTTTTTCCCAAGGCATTAAAGACTTAATAATATTTAATTCTTATGAAGGCATCCCCTTTCAAGTTCACCTTTTAAGAACAACATAAAGTTATTTCCCTAGGCTAAGGGGTCAACTGCAAATTATAACATTAATGCCTTTATTCATGAAATTCACCAATATAAAATTTTCAGAAGCCAAAACTTGAACTCATTTACTTTCTCCAACTGAAAATGAAGACCTGAAGACTGAAAACTGCATACTACCAAAAATAGAATTTACTATAAATAGTAAACTCCCTAAAATGCCATAGAACCTCCGAAGAAGGAAACCCTGATTTTACCTCAAACAAGCCTACGGGTTTCTGGAAATAGGCTAAAACCAAATGAAGAGCTAATGGCCAAAATGGGGACATTACAGTCCGCCCTACCCAAAATTGTTTGTCCTCAAGCAATGCCACAACACTCCAAACTGATCCCATCAAAATAAATAGGATCCCAAGGTCCCAATTCCATCTGTGAAAAGTTCCACCATGCTGATGCTGCTCCACTCTGATCATAAAAATGAAATCGTTGCACCATAACTGCACAAACCATCCCTGCAACCTCAAAGTGATAACATGCCTGAAATTCAAGCTGAACAACATGGAAAGGTTTGATTCAAAATCTAGCAATGTCTCATGCCCAATAAACTCTGAGGAATTACCGTCTGCAATGTCAATGTCAACCACCATTCTGAGAACAATGAAGAATAATTTAAGCAACTCAAAAATATTCTCATCAACATAACTCCTCAAAGTAACAAACCGAGTCACAACAGCAAATGTGTCTCCATTGTAGCTAATTGCAAAGGGAAAAACAATTCTTTGCAAAGTCATAGCAGCTGCATCCTCAAGACTCCACAAGGATGTATAATACCCCCTTTGAATAATGCTGACATATTCAAGAAAAGTTCTAAAAATTTCCACCAATCTCTCCCTCAAAGTTTCAAAAAAATGAACCAAATCAAGCAAAGGTTCGCTGCCCCTAACACTAGTGCTAGAGATTGAACAAGGATGATCACTGAAAAATAATTTGAACACCATCCAAAACTGATCCAAATCACTATGAAACATCATTTCCCACTTTTGGGACCAAAAACCATCATTGATAAGAGATTGTGAAGAGAAAAAATAAGTGTACCAGCTGCCCATGAAATCTGAAGTAAACCAATTAAAGTCTGATTTTAGGAAAATCAGCATCTGATAGGCCCCAGGCTTGATTCTTTGTAGTATAGAAAATCCAAAGCGTCCATAATAGAACAATTGCTCATGACCAGCGCTGAAAACATCTTCTCAAGAAACTCCAAACCAACATTAATGGAGCGCAAAACAAAAGTTGTCCTCAATTCCCATTCCCTCAAAGGACTAGGATGAGCCAAAACATCACTCAACTCAAGAGATAGATTGTTAAGAAAGTAAATAATTTGTTTAGGTTCAACTGTCTCCCAAACTTCATGAGTAATAAGTCTAGAATCTTCACTCGTTGCTGTTGCAATGGAGTGACCAGCAGCTACCACCAAATCAAGAATGAAAGACTCAACATTAGAGTTCAAAGAAATCTGCAAACAAGAGTAGGAACCACTGCTGCAATATTGAAAATCCACATTCATCTTGACCAAATTGCTCGAACACAAGGGTGGAAACACCCACTCTAAGAGTTCCATTACAGCCAAGAACCATTCTTTGCTCAAAATTTCTCTCCAATCCATTTGTTGATAAACAAATGGAATCATCAAGTGGCTGATAAGAAAGGAGAAAACACCATTAATTTTGAAAGTTTGATCCTTATCCCTCCAATGAACCTTCCTACCATACCCCAAAAGATTTTTCAAAACAAATTCCTGAGTACCAATCAACTCCAATTGCACACCCAGAAAATTATTGACTTCTTTGGTAAACCATTGAAGTCTATCCAAGAAAGCTTCAAAAACAAGGGAGCCTGAAACAAACATCGTCTTCAAATCCTTCTCCCAAGACAAGATAGTGTGGGCATTACTCAATCCAAAGGATAAACTGTAAGGCATGTAAACAATATGTCTTACCAAAACATGTTTTAACACCTTGGTGTCAAAGATGGGGAAGTCGTCATGAATCAACACTTCCCATATGGAGACTGAATTCTCTAAACCTCTTATGCATTCACTTACAAGCAAGCTTGGAGGATTATCAATCACAGAATATATCTCGTCCCTACATTCTCTGAGAAGTTTGAAATCAACTAGCTGGTCTCCTACCTCCATTACACCCAACTGAACATTTGCTAACATGCACTTTGTTGATTTAAGCTCATGGCTGCAAGCTATCCCTTCTTGAGGCAAGTTCTCTTCCCAACTCAAGAGTTCACACTCTTGATTTACCTTCCAATTACCATCATCTTCATGAATCTCCTTAAAATTAAGCAAGGTTTCATCATTATGGAGTTCATTAATACCTTCAACTATTTGCTTGATCTCCATAATCCTTGTATCAGCTTCTTGTCCTTCAAGTGTGGCTGCAATAGGAGTTTGATTTTCTCCCTTGCATAAAGAGTGATGAGCTAAGGAAAGATCAAGGTAAAGATGATCAACCTCTTTCTCCCTCTCTTGGTAGGCATCATAGGTCTCTTCTGCAAACTTAATGGCATTATCCCTATCTGAGAGCAAATGCAAATAATCTATCTTTAATGATTCCAATGCTTCTTTGATAGTTTGCAACTTGGAAAGAGTGACTCCTTTAACTCCATTTTGTCTCTCTTCAAACTGTGACTTCCAGTAGAGTTCTTCAACAAAATTGTGTGTGCTATCAAATCTTGATAATGCTTTAACAATTTTCTCTTCTGAAACCATTAAGTTATCCTTCAAAACTTGCAGCTCTTTAGGCCCATGATCAAAATCAGCAAAGAAGCTTTGCTCATCAAACATCAACTTTTCTGATTTATTTTCTTTGACTTGATTCTCAAAATCAGCTTCCTTCCTAACAGCAATATTTTCAAACAATGAATCATTATTGATTGATTCTCTTAAAGTCTTGGTAGCAACATACTCTGCTTTAGTGGCTACTACTACCTCAAAGGAATCTTTATGGAGCTTTGCCAAACAAGCTTCTTCATCAAAGACAACGTCTTCTCCAATGACTTCATAGCTTGCAATACAAAATGAATTTTGAACTTTATCAGGATCAAAGGGAAATTTATCCCACTCAAGTTCTTTAACATACCTTGGTGCCATCTCACCAGGATCCCAAATGCAAAGGGTTGATTGTAATGATCAACAGGAACAAGATCTCCATGCTCCTCTTGGATTGTTGACTCATTGAATGCGTCACTCCTCATTCCATTCAAACTGAAATCTTCATCAGTAACTTCCTCCAAGAGCTTAGTTTGATGATCAAGCTCAATACCGCCTTCGCCACCGTCATCATACTGGAAATAAGAGTCATCAAAGCTGGCTGCTTTGATTAATTTATTATTTTTATCTTCAACAAACCCATCATGAATAGATGTGTTGCTGATTTTATCATTAGCATCCACATACATACCAAAGAAATCTTCTTGGTCACTTGTCATGAATTCTTCATATGTATTCAAAATTGATGTTGCCTCCCTGCACTCACCCTCAGCATGTGCGGACAACTGCATATCAATAGGTATTTCTTGAGAAACAACCTTACAATCATTGAGAAACAATATTTTATTTCCGACTTCTGCATTAATGACTACCTCATTTTTCTGCTCTTTCTTCCTCATGTGTGGCTTCAATTTTCTATCACACTTAGTGAACAAAACTCTGATCAACATACCAGCAGTAGAGGAATTCTTTCCTTCTTGTTCATGAATGTTTAACAGAAAAGTTAAGACGGATTTTGGAATGTCATCCATCTCATTGATAGTTAAAATTAAAATGTTTCTCATTGCTGCAACTACATCCTCTTCTTGTTCACTCCAAGTTGAAATGAAGAGGTAATGGATCAAATAATATATTTGATCTTGCATACCCAATTCAACCAGCAAAATACTTGTTTTGAGTTCAGAAAAGATCTTCAATATAGTAGCTCTTCTGGAGTACTGATTGCTATCAATTTCATCAAGGTCTTGAAAACTTTCCACTATCATATTTAATATGGTCTTCATAGTTTCGACATCATAGGGCAATTGGGGAATTACAATTCTTATTATCTCCATGAAACAAGAAGAAATCAGTAGCTTGGTTTCTTCATTAGGATGCCCCAACCAATAGGGCTGATTCAAAATATTCACTATAGGAGCAAGTGCCAACTCCATTTTCTCTGAAGGTGATTGCTTCACTTGTCTCAAACATTGTTCTAACAAATGAAGAATGTTTTGTTCATCTTCTCTTGACTGAAATTCTTTACCAAGTCTCTTTCCAGCCATAAAGAGTCTTTATACTTCATCTCTTCTTCATTAGCCATGCCTAGCTTAACCACGGATACCACAAAAGGTGAACTAAAATATGCTCCTAACTTCTCGGTGTAGTCTTAGGAATCCTACATCCTCATCGATACACAGCGCAAAATTTGCCCACGGAGATGGCGGGGTCTTCTCTCACGATACCGAAATATGCTAACCAATTTTTGATGAATTAACACATAACCAACACTTAATCAACTCGGTTAGTGTTAGCTCCAAAAGCCGAACTTGAAATGAACTCACACCAGAATGCACACTCAATCCGATGAGGGATAGGTGTTGTCATATGAAGCGAGACTAAATGAAAAATACTTGAAAACTACTCAGCATCAGAATGTGCACTCAAGATCCCACTGAGGGCGAGGTGCTAACATATGACAGAGTGTTGAATTTGAAAACTAGAAACTGATAGGCGGATAACCAGCCATGAAAAACATTTCCTCACTACCACCAAATAGTGGGGGGAAAATATTACAATTAAAAACAATTCATCCGCTGCGGCGGGCATCCACAGAGTTGTGGGGATTCTCCACTATGAAAGTGGGTATAAGAGTGTTACAAATCAGATTATCCACACTGGCGGTAAACCATCCAGGGGTAATTTAATGACAAAACAATAAGTAATTGCAGAACTGGAAATGGTTGGATTAGTAATGCTTAATCTCAACCTTTGCAAATTAAACTCTGCAGATTACAAATTACAATGATAGGAAATGAACCTTAGACATGAAGTATGAACTTTTACAATCATATAACACTCAAATACTGAAGTATAAGATCAAAAACTGGAAACTGTAACAATCGATGTAAAGTGGGAGTGCAAAATTCAAACCGACTACGAGGAAAATGTGAAATGCTCATACTTCACCAAATTACCTCGAGATTGGTGATGTCTTTTTGCTGAAGCATTCTGGGAGGTTGGCACCCAAAACAAACCACAAAATGGCTCCAAAACTCAGCATATAATTCAAGAACAAATTCGATGCTTCAAGAGATAGATGCGGCCCTCCTTGAGGCCGATTTTATTTGATAAAATCAGCAACTTAAAATTAAAATTTGATACTCTCCAAAGATGGTCGCCTTGGGTGTAGGAATGGATTGGAAAAGTACCCACAAGCAAATTAAATTCACTCCAAAAGCTGTATGCAAAAACCACTTTCAGCTATGACTGTATCAGCAACTTCAAAGTGAAAATTTCAATCAAAATCTTCATCACGGTTGAATCAATGCGCTGAGTGGAGTTTGAGAGGCGACAAATGTCAATTAGGTGTTATCTTTCAAACACGAAATTGGACAAGAGGCTAGGAGGTAAGCTTTCCTCGAAGCAATAATTCAATTGTCATTCCGACAGCATAACATTAGCAAAGTTCATGGATCAGAAAAATTGGAACAAAGCATTCATTTTATAGAAGAATAGAAGACTCTTCAATTTCCCAAGAAGGTACGCCAAGAATCACCAATGACTTTCCAAATTTCCAAAAATCTTCTAACTTCTCAATATGGCGTCCACTTTATCAAGGCACATTATAACTTTATTTTAAAATAATATCTCCAAGGAAAAGGCGTCCACTTTTCCCAAGGCATTAAAGACTTAATAATATTTAATTCTTATGAAGGCGTCCCCCTTCAAGTCCACCTTTTAAGAACAACATAAAGTTATTTCCCTAGGACAGGGGGTCAACTGCAAATTATAACATTAATGCCTTTATTTATGAAATTCACCAATATAAAGTTTTCATAAATGAGCTTGAACTCATTAATTGCTCAACTGAAATGAAGACCTAAAGACTAAAAGCGCATCTTGCCAAAATAGAATTTACTATAAATAGTAAACTCCTGAAATGCCGTAGGCCCAGAAGAAGGAAGCAGCAGTTTTACCTCCGAACTTAAGCCTCACGGGTTTTCTAGAAATAGAGCTAAAACAAATGAGAATCTAATGGCCAAATGGGGACAGCCTAGCCTATGTCGAGATCTGATGGGAAGCTTGTATTTGCTAGTCAAGAGTCTTAGGTGTTGACCATGATTCCATATTTCTTTGAAAGGAAATCTTTAAGTCCTCTCTTTTGTGGGTACTCTATTGAATTCAAAATAGAATTTTTGCATAAGGTCATGAATTTTTCTTCTATGGTGTGATTAAACCAAAATTGTTTGCAATTTATTATTTGGATGTAATATTTCATTTATTGATAGTTACAATTCGTGCGGCTAATTTCATATAACCACCAGAGCCAAGTTTGTGTTTCCCATGCTTTTCTAGTCTTTCCTTTGTTGCCTTCAATGTGTCAAGCAACCTATGAAAAGTTTGAAATACGTTAAATTATGTAAAAAGAAAGAGTATTCAGTATATAATTACATTGTTGATAGTATCACATACCTTCCTTGGCTTGGTGAATTGTCTTTCTTTTTTCTTTCCTTCTCCTTTCCATCCAACATAGGTCCTTCCACTCCTCCTGCAGGAATCATGAGGGACATACTTCACTATTTTTCTTCTCTAAATGTGACCTATATTGTTCCCTCACATACTTTAGATAGGTACCAACTTTCTTAAGGACCTTCGTTCAGTTGAATATTTTATCACTGAACAACACAACTAAACGGTTAATGAGTTCATCTTTTAAATCTTCATTTTGGGCATTCCACCATGAATGATATGGTGAGTCGCGAAGATCTCAATGTAATATCATTTATATTTTTATTAAAAAACATCATTTCCTACAAAATGATCATGGGATCATTAGTCTAAAAAGAGTGATCAAAAGTAAAATTTGATTAGATTATATATAATAATAATTAAAACATTTTACTAGAAGCACACAGGACCTTCTCTATCTTTATGAGATGAAATCATCGGTCTATACAAATGTGACCCGAGAGAGTATCTTGTACTATTAATATGGGAAGATCTAAGTATTGCTAAAACATCCGCGATTTTAGTGGCCTTTACATCCCTAGTACATGTCACGATCGTAACATATGTTCCATGCCGAGGTGCAACTACACGATCATCTATATGCTATGTGTTGCTGGAATTTCAATCAACAATATAGGCATAGATGATGAGAGGATAGATGATGTGATGTGTGTGTAGGAGATTAGGATCAACACCTATGTGGCTTCTCTGGAAAACAGGTGCCGCGATGTGGCGGCAAGCATCCTTGGGGATGCAAAGAATCTTGTAAAGCAACATATTTTAGTTCCATGACATAAAAGAGTACAAAATATAAAACCATGGAATGAACTTATGTTATAATTAAAGATATCATGACAACTTACTTACATGTTATTGCTCTCTTACTCAATATTTTAACCCTTTCTCTTATCTCATCTGTTTGAGGCACTATGAATAACAATTGGAAAAGTTTCTTCATTAAAATTTTTAGGTCTTCCTTATCCCTTATCAAAAGGTTTGTAGAGGCTCTGTGATGTCATCATCACATAATGATGTACACCTCCCACCTTGGATGCTCTCCTCTACTACTGGTGCCTTTCCCTGATCATCTAACTATGACAAGAATATTAAAAACATTATCAAAATTAACCCAATTAACTTATGAAAAAAACATAATAATAAAACATTTTACTTGTATCTAATTTGTAAAATTACAATTAGGTAAACCTATCGGGTAGAAGTGCCTGAAGATGCATCATGATTTGTGCTCTAGGCCGGAGCCTTCCACCTATGATCAATGTCCCACTGTGACAAAAATTAAATATAAAAAAATATTACTGAAATGAAACCAATAGACTTACAAAAAACAATTTAATAATAATATGGTATATTGGAGTCATTAATTGGAAGTTGGATAAAATGGTATATAGATGCATTACCACCCCATAGTCACTATGTTTTGTATCTATGTAGTTCAAATTGTAATTGATTAGCAACTCTTCCCTACATTTTATTGATTTTGTCATACATACAAATACCACAGTTTCCCTCATGCACCTCGAATATGCAATTGGGTTGCTTATTTTTTGACCCAGGTTGTGTACTGTTTATAAACCATACAATATTCCCTGATGCTTTTGTCCTTCCGTCAATGTACATAGCCACTCCTTTATTTTGATCCTTATCTTTTAGCTGTATATAATTTTCTAATAGCCAATCCTTTATTTTTGATCCTTATCTTTTAGTTGTATATAATTTTCTAATAGTGCACCTACACATACTTCATATGGGGCAGCTACATCCAATCTTTGTAATCGTAATCGTGGTCCGACATACTCCATCAATTTAGTAACTTTGTCGTAATAGACCTTTATGTTTTCCATGCAAAATAGGCCCAAACCATGTAATGACGATGGTGTTGTGCGATATATCCTCTCGTTGACACAAAAAATCAGTGTTTATTGGAGGAAATTCCTTGGGTACCCATTTTTCCGTAGATGTTTGTACCTCAAGGGCACCTCGACGTCGCCTATGCTCTCATCATCATAAGAACGTGACCCCCCTTCAATAAGAAAAAATTCCATGCGTTTACAAAATTTTCTTCTAATCTTTTGACCTCTAGTTGATCTCCCTCTTTTAGACCTACTACATGTCTTGCTTTCCTCTTCTCTTCTTGAATTTCCTTTGCTCAAGGAAGACAGATCTGACAAATACCTATTTGGTGGTACCTACACTCCATCAAATGAGAGATAGTTACCAAAAATTCCTTGAGGTTTTTCATGGTCCATCAAGACGTGGGCGAGCATAACTATAAGGTGACAAAGAGCATCTACAAGAGATCATGGACTTAGTAGAGGTTTCCTAGAAGATGGACTTAGTTTTCCACACCCTTCAGCTTGGTTGGTTATTTTTCATGGACTTTCATTTGATTTCAAAAGGCATTGATAAAGCTAAGACATATGTCATCTTATGTTGTCTTGTGACAATAGAATCTTCTTAGGGGGGTCTATGGTGTAGAAGCACTAAGAGCCCTTTGAGGCCACCATGACCATTTTGGTTCAATATTTGTAATAAGGCCATGATGAGGCCATTTTGTTTCTTTTCATGAGTAAATAAGGTCATTCCATGTATTGGATCAAAGTTGTAAGGCCATTGTGCCATTTTTTGTCATCTCTAGGCCAACTAGGTCCTGAATAGGTCAACACTAGTCAACCCCTCCAGAGGTGGCCAAAAGTGATGAAATTGATGTAATTTATGGTTTTATGTCATATTTAGCATGTTTGAGGAGTCCTAGGTTGATAGGAGATCATTTGGTTGAAAATTGCAAAAGTTGTCAAAATTGCTCAAAAGTTGCTATGAGCAACTTTGCAATTTTGGTGCAAAAAGTTGCATTTTGTTTCCCAAACCTTGTGTTTTGAAGCCTTGGGTTTTGGGAACATCTAGAGGAGTCATTTTCTTGTTTCTTGGAGGTTGATTGGGTTAGTTGGTGGAAGGTTGCTATTACTTTTTGTACCTGTCTATGAAATTTTTTGGACCACCTTCCTTGAAGACAATAGTCCCTCTAAGGTAGTTTCCATTTGGGTAGGAAACACCTCGATGGGAACCACAAATTTTCTTGAATTCCCTTCAGACTCTAACTTTCTAACCTTTCTAACCCCTTACAAATGAGAAGGCCTTCTCCCGATCCATATAAAATAATTTGTTGTAGTTATACGAAGTTGTTTGTGATGTAAGAGAAATTGTTGAATTCATTGCAAGAAAGTTATTTGAATCAAGTTATTTAATTGATGAGCTAAAAGGCTCTATAATGAATGGTTCATAAGGCACAACACTTGTCATAGGTTTTTCAAATGGGATAGCAAGATAAGTGGGTTTAACCTTGGAGGAAACTCCATGGATAAGTGCACTTGAGTTGGAGTCGTACTAGGATTGACCTCTCGGGAAGGCCCAACGCTTCACCTCTATGAGCATCACCTAGATGCAATGAGTGCTAAGTGTTCCATTCATTCTCATGAGAGGTTGAAGTTCTTTATAAGGAGGCTTGTTGAGCTATAGTAAGTGTGCTTTATGGATTTGATGCGATGAATTTGTTTGATGATGTGAAGCTAAGGATAGAAAAATTTAGTAGATCAACAAGAGTTGGATGAAAACCTAAGGGTGGATTTGCAATGGAGTTCACAATTGGGAAAAATTTGTTAAGTCTCCATTGGAGATAAATTTGTAGGGGGTTAAGGGTTTGATTCAAAACTCAGGTGCTTCTGTAATTTTCATAATAAGGGTATTTTGATTGGAAAATGAATTATATTATTGTTGAAGCATGCAGATTAGTATTTGGTCAATCAATTATTGTTTGGAGGCCAATTTGGAGTTGAAATCAAAAGCTACGATTTCAGGTTTTGATATCCTCTAGCAATGTGTCTTGATGTGTTTTAACATAATCTAAGGTTGCAGAGCATTTGATCAAGGTTTGGTCAACAAAGGTGGATGCCCTAGGACTATTACAATAAGGTTTAATAGGAAATTCATGTGATCAGTGAGTTTTTCTTGACATTTGATCATTGAATTTGAATGTATTTGTGTTATAAGGGTTAAAACAATGTTCTACTATCTCAATGGTCCTATTTCAACTTGGTGGTTGCATTGAATGCAAATAATTGTATGTTTTTTCATGGACTGTTATGTGTTGGTAGCAGTTGATAATTCTTATTTATATCAGTGATAAAGGAAGGATGTTGATATGAGTGAATCATTTGAATAGGAATTCCATGAATGTAAGAGGTTAAGGGGAGACATTGAGGCCCTCTTATATTTTGATTTGGTGGAACCATGAGTTTGAACTCTTCATATACACTGATTGGTTACCCTAATTTTTATAAGAGTCAACAACATTAATTGTTTTGCAGACAAAGGGAAGGTTCTTGTGCATACAAATGTTTTATGAATGTTGGTGGATGGTTGGGATACTCATAAAACTTTTGAAGCCCAAACCATAGAGTTTATGATACCTTTCATGTTCTCTTAGCAGTCACTGATATTAGACAGTAAGGTAATGTATTGACAGTCTAATGAAGTTTGTGGCTTTCTCTTAATGTTGTGTCTCTCCATTAGAGATTGTGCAAACAACATAGGGGCGTTTGATAGAGTAAAAGGGGATCACTTTGTGTATGATGGTAAGCCCTTTTAAGTATTGAGTGTTGAGTGAGGAGTGTGATCAAATTTGTTTTGGATAAAGGGATGGTTATTCTTGAAATTAGAACCAGTGACCTTGTTTAAGGCAATAGTACAAATCAATAGTTGTTCTTTATATCTTGTTTTATGAACACTGGAGAGTAATTGGAATGCACCTTGATTGGGAAATTGCTTGTATGTCTTGGTTATGATCAGATTTGTTGGTAAGGTTGATGGCCTTTGGAGCCATTTGGAAGTGGTTGAGTTGTGAATAGTTATGGAGACCTTATTGTCTTAATCCTAATTTTTATATCAGAAAGTGGATAGGAAGATTCATGTTCCTTGAGGAGTAGAAGGTTGTGTATCTGCAATTTTATGTAAGGGTAATGTGCTATTGTTGCAAGATAACTTTGAAGTTATTTGATCCTATATGCATTAATTGTGTCCTATGAATAATTATAAGTTATTTATTGGTTCATAGCATTTAGGGGTTTGTTAAAGCAAGAAACTTGGCATTGAAGTGATGCCCTAGGGTTGATAGGGGCAATTTTCTTGTGAATTTGTGGTTGTTAAGTCAGGGTTTGTCAATTTGATGGATGAAACATTATGAATGAAGGTTGTTTGTCCTATTGCAGGATGATTTTGATGTGTTGAAGACAATAGTTGAGTTAGGGAGGTCGGGTATATGGTGTTTCTCTAAAACCCTAGTGTATTGAGGGAAAATGGAGGGTTTTGTAGAACAGTGACAAAAGGGCCATGGCTTAGCCCAACAATGGTGAAAAATCAATTAAGCTCAACCCCATGGACATTCATATATAATATTTTAAATTCCTACCAACATTTTTTTAGATTTAGCTATATAGTTTTAGATTTATGTGACAAAATGGTTTTACCTATATCTATATAAGTTATATTCACTTGAGAAACTGTAATTTCTCATCATAATAGTTGAAATCTTAGAAGAACAACATGGGATTTCAATCCTATTTGGAAGTAAAATTGCAGGTTAAAGAGAATGGGGGTGCCAATATAAAAGATATAAATCACTTACAATACTCATTGTCCCTTGGTCGTCGATTTTCCCTTTCTGAGTGCCCTCAACCTCGTCGCTCTGGCTTTCCTCCTGCCCTGTTTTTCCAGTTAGGGTCTCGGTGCACTGCACTAAGCTATGTCGCGGTGCTCCTGCGCGTGCAGGGCCAAAAAACAAAAAACATGTGAAATTCAAATTAAATCGCTATGGGTTTTCGCTCCTCCAAACTCTTCCTCGTTTCACTTCTCCAATTTGATGAGCTACAACCTGAAAATAAGGTTTTGACAAAGGTTTTAGAGTATCATGTTAATTAAAGGTCAAGAAAGCATTTATTGACCATGGAAAATGAATTTAGGTTAGAGCTAATACAAAGAGATTATATCTTGTAAGTTGTGTGGTAAAATATTGCACATCACTATTAGTAGTGGTCATTATAGTTGATTTTTTAAGAGATCTATTAAAATGGATTAAGCTTAGGTCAAATAACATTAATAGAGATGAGGAACATGAGCATGAAATGTAAATGTATAGCTCACACTTAATTGTAAGAGATAATGGTCAACATATATCAAAATAAAGTTAGGAGAGAGCTATAATGGAAACTATAATAATGGTTTAGATCATTATAGAACCCTTACCTACTCTCATTTATGAAAAATAATAAATTAGGCAAGTTCATGGTTGTTGAATTTGGACCTTGCAAAAAACTAAAATGTGTAGATTTGATAACGATCAAATTTACAATAATTTTTTTTGAAACAAGTGAAACAAATCATGCTAAATTTACACAGTACAACAATCTTAGAATTCCAACACTCTTGCAGTTACTTCAATTTTATATATGACATTTTCTTAAGTAAATAATTTGATTATAGGTGTAACTTGATTAATTTCAACCATAATTCAATTAAGGTCCATGCAAAAAAGGTTAGAATTGGTAAAATTGGTCTAATTACAAATCATATAGTTGTGGCATAGCTTTCTAATAGTCCTTTATTTGTAAAAAAATTATGCTATGGTCATATTTTAAGGTTTATTCCTTTGACAAGATCAACAAGAGCTATAGGAAAAGGTGACTTTATTCTCTTACAATAGGAGGTATCCACAAGGATGAAAAATTTAACAAGTAATAGGAACCATGACTCAACATGATGATGAAAAGGGGGCACCCCAAAGTTAGAAGACTCTTATCAAGAGAGATTATGAAGATGAAGATTCATGGTGAAAGCAT
>VDFB02138996.1:0-13767 GCA_007258455.2 Sequoia sempervirens
GGATTCATCAGGTCAATTGATTATGCTGAGTGGATTTCTAATATTGTACCTATATCTAAATGAGATAATAGTATCAAAATATGCACAGATTTCAAAGATCTAAATAAGGCATGCCCAAAGGATGATTTTCCTTTACCAAGCATTGACATTATTGTGGACTTAACAATGGGACTTGCAATTTTGTCACTAATGGATGGCTTTTCAGGGTATAACCAAATCAAGATAGCACTCAAAGATCAGGAAAATACAACATTCACGTGTCCTTGGGGCACATTTTGTTGGAATGTCATGCCCTTTGGGTTGAAAAATGCAGGTGCAACATATCAACGTGCAATGACCACTATTTTCCATGACATGATGCATACTTTTATGGAAAATTACGTGGATGATATATTAGAAAAATCATGCACTAGAGAGGGACATCTAGAGATTTTGGGAAAAATCTTTACCAGATTAGAGAAATTCAATGTCAAATTAAATCCTAAGAAATATGTGTTTGGGGTTACATCGACAAAACTTCTGGGTTACATAGTTTTAGAAAAAGGCATCGAGGTGGATCCTACCAAGGTCAAGGAAATAATGGAGATGTTGCCACCCAAGAATATTAGTCAATTAAGATATCTACAAGGTAGGTTACAATCAATCAGGAGATTTATCTCCCAATTAGTAGATAAAAGTCATCCCTTCAATCATTTGCTACATAAGAATGTCTCTTTTAAATGGGATGAGGGATGTGAAACAACTTTCAATCAAATAAAGCAATATTTGATGTTTCCACCAATATTAATGCCACCTACAGAAGAGAGACCATTGTTACTATACATTGCAACAACATACATTTCTTTAGGAGCTCTACTAGCACAAGAAGATCCTGAGGGAAAGGAACAAGCTATTTACTATATCAGTAGGACTCTGAATGGTTATAAAATAAATTACACCTTCATTGAGAAAGCTTGTTTGGTAGTGGTATTTTCTACCCAATAGTTGCGACATTATATGTTAACACACACAGTCAGACTCATAGAAAAGATTGATCCATTAAAGTACTTACTCAACAAGGTTGCTCTAATAGGGAGACTAGCCAAGTGGGTCATGATCTTGAGTGAATTTGAAATCCAGTATGTGGATAGGAGAGCCATCAAAGGTCAAGTGATTGCTAATCAGTTAGCTAAAGCTCCATTGTTCGATGATCGTCCAATGAAAATTGAGTTTCTTGATGCAGACATTCTTACTGTGACAACACAAAAATGAATAATTTATTTTGATGGGTCATACACACAATGTGGGTCTGGTGTAGGAATTCTGTTTGTTACACCTCAAGGACATACCATCCCAAGGTCCTATAGACTCATGTTTCCATGTAAAAATAATGTATCTAAGTATGAGGCATTAATTATTGGCATCAAAGTGGTGGTTGAATGGAATATCACAAAACTACAAGTATATGGAGATTCACAACTAGTCATCTATCAGGTAAATGACAAATATCAGACAAAGGATGAAAAGTTGATGCCATATAAGAAGATGATAGATGATCTCAAAAAGTACTTTGTGGATACCAAGTTTGAACAAATTCCAAGGGTAGAAAACAAAGCTATAGATGCTATGGTGATAATTACATCTCTCTCATAGTTGCCAGAAAAATGAGGTCATTATGAGTTTATGGTGGAACAAGTGTCTAATCCTGCTTATGATAGTTTGGAATCTCAGACCATATGCCATTTAGTTGACATTGACTCCTCAATCTATGGAAATAAATATGCTTACCTGAAAGACAATATCCTCCCTCCCAATCTTTCCCGAAACCAAAACTGCAATTTCATTCACCAAACCACATGACATACATTAATTACTATCATACTTTACCGTCGAGGTCTAGATAGTACTCTTCTTTGGTGTCTAGAACATAATGAGTCTGAGTCAGCTTTACATGAGGTTCATGAAGGTATTTGTGGAACTCATTCAAGTGGACTAACTCTAGCGAAGAAACTCCTTTGTTTGGGGTATTACTCACCAAATATGGAGAAGGAGTCTTATCAGTTTGTTAAGAAATGCCACAAATGTCAGATCCATGGTAACTTAATCCATGCACTAGCACAAGAATTGCAACCATTTACTTCAACATGGCCCTTTTGTCAGTGGGGACTAGACCTGGTAGGAAATATCAATCCATCTTCATCCAATGGAAACAAGTTTATAATCACAACAACAAAATACTTTACAAAGTGGATAGAAGCGGTTCCCTTAACAACAATCACTAGGAAGTAAATATCTTATTTCATACTAAACTACCTCATCTATAGGTATGAAATTCCTCAGTCTGTTGTCACAGACAATGGTCGACCTTTTAAGAATCAAGATGTGCAGGAACTATGTGAGAAGTTTCATATCCAACATCATTTTTTGACACCATACTATCCTCAAGGAAATGGCCAGGTAGAGGCCTCAAACAAAACTATTTTGAAAATCTTGAAGAAGACTGTCAATGATGTTGGAAATGATTGGCACATTCAATTGAACCCTGCTCTTTGGGCATATTGATCAAGCATCAGAACACCTATAGGAGCAACACCATATGCCTTGGTATATGGATCAAAGGCTGTACTACCCATTGAGGTTGAGATTCCATCACTCCGTGTGTCACTAAAAGGAATTGTTCCAGATGAGGATTATAGAGTATCTAGACTTCAAGAGCTGGAACTGTTGGATGAATGTCGCCAAAAAACTGTGAACCATTTGACAACATATCAAAAGAGGATGTACATTAGCTACAATCATAGGGTAAAGCCTAGAGTCTTTCAAGTTGGTGACTTGGTCCTAAAGGAAAACCCTAGAAATCAACATGATAGAGAAAAAAAAGGGAAATTTGAACCTAACTGGCTAGGTCCCTTTGTAATCATATCAGTCTATGGATCTGGAGCTTATCGACTATCTACACTTGAAGGGGATTTGTTTGAGGAACCTATCAATAGTATCCATCTTAGGAAATTCTATACCTAAAATCATCTAGTGCATGGTTGAAATGGTCGCCTTGATGAAAACTTGGCAAATAGGCATCTTGGTGATGAAAAATACAAAATAAAATAAAATAAAATAAAATAAAATAAAAAAAGACAAAAAAAATCATAAAGTCTGAAAAAGTGCAATAAAAACAAATAGTGAAAACCTAGAAACATACGCTACTTGTGATTTAAACCAGATTTTCCATCTATTAGATGCATGACTTGGTCGTTCACTTTCGCCATCATCTTTCTGCCTATCATTTGAAAAATGAACATCATGTACATATCCTGGAAAAGTGATCATGTCACACCCTAGCTTGGGGGAAAAATCCTGAACTCACTGGGGACAATAAACTTGAGCTTAAAAAAATAGACAAACAATAGTATGACAACATAACAAACACAATGATCATTGGGAAACTGAACATGGAACATGCATCAAACATTGGATCACTTCAGAAAATCAACCATCCACATAAAGACAGTTGAAATCAAACCAATCAGAACAACTCAAAATGGATGATCTAATCTCAATAATGATTGAAATACTTTAAGCAGAGGTTGAATTGTTGTACTTTGATCTTTGTTATCATTTCTTTGGAGCAACTCGATGATGTATTGAACTAGAGAAGCTAGGAAGAAGAATGATATTTTATTTTTCTGTTGTTTGTGAATTAATTATTTATTGTGTGAATTATCGTGAGACGTGCTCTACAAGGTATCATTGATGACATTCCAATTCACATGATAAAATGATTGATTCTTGTTTGTTTACACAAGAAATAATTAGGTCATCTTGGTTTAATTATACCTAGATGCTTGTGTTCACTTGCAATATCAAAAATCATGAAAGTAGTACTTAGGTCATCATGGTTTAAATTATACCATCGATGCTTGTACTCACTTTCAAAATTTTAAAAGCTCCATGATGATACAAAGAAAAATAAATGGACTATTAAGGTGCCAATGTTTGCATATAGATTTGTATGATAAAATTAGATTGCATTCATGTTAGTCTTACATCTGCAGAGTATTTTTTACAAAAGCTAGTAAAGGATTAAAAAATGATGTTATCTTTTCTCATAAATGGATTGAGTATACTTGACATTAACAAAAAAATCATCATTATCATATAGTTACATAATCATTTCCATTGAAAAATTAGAAACATTATTATATCATTTCATCATTTAAACATTTGATCATAAAATTTGCATTAAT
This sequence comes from Sequoia sempervirens, assembly GCA_007258455.2. NCBI lineage: Eukaryota > Viridiplantae > Streptophyta > Pinopsida > Cupressales > Cupressaceae > Sequoia > Sequoia sempervirens. The sequence continues at coordinate 4,224 of VDFB02138996.1, forward strand.
CATGTCATTTCTTCATTTGTGCATCACATCATAAATTTGCAGGAGAAAAACTATCAAAAAAATCTCTATGTAGTTGCATTTTCATTCACCCATTCATCATATCATATATCATACATTCGAAGTACCATTATATTAATCATTCATTCATACATTCATTGCATCATTAAATTGCATTAGAAAAATAAAAAAATAGGGTACATCATATTCATCATTATGTCATTTATCATTTAAAATCATACATATAGATGCATTTTCATTTCATTTACATATATCCATTATCATACAACTATCATCATGCATCCATACATCACCATTATAGGCATTATCACATAAAACATCTATATAAATCATAGCATATCATAATGATCATTAAATACATCCATAACATCATAACAAAAATCATCACATGGAATATAGAAATAGATAATTAAATGCATTCATCATAGAACCATATAAGCACATATAAATCACCGCATATCATATAAAGCTCCAAAATCATAATGTCAAGTATACAATGATGTATGAAATATAAAGAGATACAACATCAAAATGGTTGTGAATCAAAACACCCAAAGATACATCATGTCTCAAAATATATCATGGAAACAACTCATAGAGCTATGTGGTGCTAGCTCCAAATGGTGCAGGCATCTCGAGACTAGACCCTCCACCACCAGACGTACCAGGATCTCTTGGATCTCTCTGAAGAGGCTGTGTCACACCCACACTAACAATCCTAGAACAAGTCCTACCTGATTGAGACTGGGCATAACTGAATCTTTGCTCAGAGGGAACAACATCATGGTAACGACCTCTATAGTACTCTACCTCTCTACCTACACAAAGAGCCTCTCTCATATAATCAGCTATAGAGGTACCATCAACTAGCCTTTTCAATCTCTTGGTTGTCAACTGTGCCTACTTTGTAGCCTATCTAGCTACATATCTCTCGACTGTCAAAGTGGTAATCTATGCTTGGGATACTACTAACTATGCTTGTACCTGAGAGAGAGCCTGTGCATGAGATTGGGCCTGCATCTACATCTGCATCTGTGTCTACACCAATAAACCCTGAGCCTATATCAACTTCCCCTATAAGGTTTGCACCTACACCTGTAGGCTTGCAATCTGGGTCTACTGTTATTGAGAAGGTACACTGATCTACACATGCTACTCTATAGGAGCCACTAGTGATCACCTCTTACGAGGCACCATGATCTCTCTAATATCCAAAACTAGAACTAATCCACTAGCTCCATTTGACCCACTGACCCCACTTGGTCCTCCACCTCCTCCACCACCATATCCTCCATCATCTCCACCCCCGTCTCCACCACCTCTGTACACATCCTCATCATCACTGCTCCCCACATCCAAATCCTTCTCCACATCCTCCTCCCCCTCCACATCCTACTCCTCACCACCCTCCTCTCTCCTCCATTGGTGACCGTGTGCAACAACATCCTCCTCCTCACTAGGTAATGGCACTGGCTCATCAGGAATGGTAATCCGTGGAAAGGGATGTAGAGCCAGATACTTTGTATAATCTGTTGTAATAGGTGCCTTAGTAATATCAGGACAAATCTCCCAGACTAAAGGTTGTAGACCCTGGAACTCCTAAATGGCAGAATCATATGAAAGACAGGGTCCCCACTTTGTAGAATCTATCTAATGATGACCATAATGGGAAACACCCTGGGGCTTGCCTTATACAATACCATACTTCCTGAGCACCCTCTTGAACCAAAATCTCTCCAAAACCCAATGAGTCTGACCTATTAGCAACATCGACTGAGAGAGATATGACAATTGAATATCATCATCATCCCACTACATGCAATCTAGATAAGGCCACCATGTGACAGCCTTGACATCATCCAAAACTCTCCTCCAATGCTCTAACTTACCCAATCTAGTCTGAGTAAGATGACCTATATATCTATGAACATACGACCTCATGGCCAGTGTTTGTCAACTGTCACTAGATGTGTAACAACTATATGCTCCCATGTCCACACCTGAAGTAAAGTAACCCCAAAAGATAAACTGCGACCTCAAAGGTAGACATCCGAATGAAAATCGTGATAAAGATGAGAAAGCATACACATGCCCCATGCATAGCTGGTACCATGTACAATCATACTCTCCAACACATGGCCCCAACCAATAGAAAGTCCCTTTGACCTGCGATCAGGACAAAGGAACCCTCCAATAAAACTAGCAAGAATAGAAGGCAGGGTGGCATAGGAATCCACCATATCTTGCCATGGAATCTCATATCCAAAAATAGTATCATCCTGGACCACTCTATGTAGAGCCTTGGTCCCACACTGGTATGAAGAATCATAAACAACAATATCACCAACAACGGGTATCCTTAAAATCCACCAAACATCCTTAGGAGTGACTGTCATCTTGTTGGTAGGAAGGTGGAAGGTATTATGCTTGCTATTCCACCTCTTTGCTAGGGCTGTTAGGAGACCCCAATTAATCCTAATCTAGGGCATGTCTAGAAGAGATGACAAACCACAATGTGCAATGACTGCCGTGTCGGGCTGTACTAGCTGCGGTATCAAATCAAAGGTCCTAGGAAACCGCTTTCAAATCTGTAGGTTCACAAATGACTCCTATCATCACAAAATATTGAAACTCAGTAATCTTTGAAAAATCATCAAACATCAATCAACCTATCAAATCTAATCAGGTCTGTTGAGACTTTGCTAAAATATCATGAGAAACTATCAAATCAACCTCGCCAATCATGAGGTCAATCATCAATCTATCAATCAACCTCGCCTATCATGAGGTTTATCAAATCAAACTATAATTATTTCTTTCCTATCATGAGGATAATTATTGTCAACCAATCATCAGACCTCACCCATCATCAAGTTGAAAATCATCTACTTTATTGAGATCATCAATCATATTAAATCGACGGCTGACATGATCGAAATTGACATAATCAAGGGTAAAAATTGACAAACTACATCATTCTGACTTGAATGCGCTAAAATAGTGTTTTTATGTGCCATTAAAACACCTCAATGTGCTAAAATAGTCAATCAAAGTGCTATTTCGTCAGATGCACCATTTCAGGAGGCAAATACGTTGATTCAAGTAGTCAATTTGCAAAACCAGTGGATGCGTCATTTCATAAAGTATATGCGCCATTTTAGACGACAGATGCGCTAAAAATTTTATCCTGAGTGCTAAAACAACCTATACGCTAAATCATCTTACTATGCACTAAAACTTTTGACCTATATGCTATTCTAGTCTATGCACTAAAACAGTAATTCTATGTGTTATTGCAGCCTATAGATGCACTAAAATGATTCAAAAAATTACAAACAAAAAAAAAATGTATTGAAAAATGAGGAGGTTCACGGTACATCTTTGGAGGTCAATAGGCGGCTAGATGATTGATATTAAGCATGCAGCTTTCAGCTTGGCCGGAGTGTGGTAAAGGGATTGACATTTTTCTCCAAATTTTCTCACTCCAAATTCCAAACTCAAACATGAACAAATGAATTCTAAACTCAACTTTTTAACCTTTTATAGGTTAATTAAGGGGATTTTTGTAGGATTAATTTCTTTTATTTACTAGAGGCTTAATTCAAAAACTTATCATAGGGCATCTTTCAAACTGTTTGTCGGGAGATAAATTAATTCATCATCAAATATTTATTAAACCATCATAAATCATCATAAATCATTAGAAAATCATTGAAAAATTTGAAAAATTCTAAAAATTCTAAAATTCTAAAAAATTCATCAATTTATCTCCTGAGGGGGCATATATTCATCATCACAACAAAATCAAAATCTCGGGCATATCGAAAAATTTCGGTCAATACTGGCAACAGCAACAAAATTTTCTTTGAAGCAATGCGTAAACACATCACTTCAAAGAGGGGAAAAATGTATACACCTCAAAATGGTCTGGATAATCTAATTATTAAATACGATTTATTTGATTGATTAACCTTTAATTCTTCTACTATTAAATAAATAGAAATATTTATTTATATAGTTCATCTTCTAAATTCTTCAATCTTTATTCTTTTATTTCGTCTTAATAAAATAAATGAATTTCACTTTGTTTTATTTAATTATCATAATCAAATTCTTCTATTATTGAATAAATAAAAATATTTATTTATATAGTTCATATCTATATTCTTCTGATTATTCTCTCTTAATTAAATAATAAAAACTTCAATAGTTTTTATTTAATTATCATTATCCCTCTTTTATTAAATAAACAATATAAAAAACATTTGTTTATTTTAATAATTGTTATTTCTTCCTAAAATTGAAATAAATCCAAATATTCAGATTTATACACATATTTCTACAACTCATCATATCCACCTACCAAATTAGATATGAAATATCTAATTTATTTCATCTCAACCTTCACGGGAAAATTTGGAGACAAATTTGCAGGAAATCCTCTTCATCTTCTTCCAATGATTCTTCCTATCTTCTGGTTGAGTGTTTTTCTGGGGAGGAACAATCTCCATGATCAGCTCAGACTTCTTCATCTCTCACCATTCAATTCTTCAAATCAAATCCAGACCTTTGCTTTGCTCCCCCTTTGCAAATGTGTTGCCGTGAATCTATAAATACAACCTTCTTCTATAGGAAATGGATCCAACTTTGTGCAAACTTACTCTGCAGGAATACCAATTGAGAAATCAAGAATCTTAGCAATAGCATTATCATTTAGCAATAGCAATCATAACATTTTAGAATCAATATCATGGCTGCATCATAGTTTACTATAGTTTCCTTTTATCAAGTTTCATGTCAATTTAGATCACAGTAGCTGCATCATTATCATTTAGATATCATCATATAGGATTAGATTATTGCATTTAGCAGCATCTCATTCTCTAGATTGGCATTTTAATAGTAACAATGCTTACCAAATCTAAGAGCCCAATGACTTAATAAATCTTTGGAGATAGAGAAAAATATGACACTTTCAAGAGTTTTCTTGTTTCAATTAGATTAATTATTGTTGATTCTCTTGATATAATGTCTTATTAAGAAGTGTTGTTTGTTATTTCACTCATTACTTATTCCACACTTACAATAAGAACTGTTTTAAAAAAATTTCTTTGGAGTTAGATAGTATAGACATTCAAATTATCCTGATTGATATCGTGCACTCGATCCTGATTTACGAACATCAGTTCTCCCTGAATCACTTCTTTACTAACCAATTAATTGAATAATCCTTATTTAATTAATTCATCAAAATTCCTCTTTTAATTGAATAAATCAAATTTATTTGATTAAATCATAATTCCTCTTTGATTAAATAAATCAATTTTATCTAATCAAATCCTAACGTTCCTCTTTTGATTAAATAAATCATTTTATTTAATTAAATCATAAATTCATCTCCTTTGAATTGAATAAATTAGCTTTTATTTGATTAAAATCTAGTGTTCTTTATTTAGTTGAATAAATCAAACTTTATTTAATTAAATTACTAATGTTCATTATTCCTCTCATTTGATTTAAATAAATCTAAAAATCTAAATCAAATGTCATATCAACTAATTTCATCTAAAGTTAATTAAATCCTAATTAACTCCAACACTAATCCTCAAATCCTCTAATTTTGCAACTTGCACATATAAATCAATTTATTTGATTTATTAATTCTTCTATTTCGATTCAAAAATGACATCTCTTTGGAATATTCCCTCAATTTGAAATCTCTCTCCCAAAGGACTTTTGTCCTCCAATATGACATTAAAGTCTCTTACATGTACTCTCCTTGAGCCAACTTGGCATCAACTCCTCTTAGAACTATTCTTCCACAAGCCATCTTTTGAATTTCAAAATCCACCTACATGCATTTAACATGCACATTGTTCAAAATGTGCTCCACTCTCCTTCATTAGCATGTTGACAAGTGGCACAATGCCATTAGTTCAAGGTTAATCCCACATTCTTCCAATTCCTTATTCTTCAATCCTTCTCCATTATAAATAGAGGCCTCCTCTATTTGATTTAGCATCCACAATCCATGTAAGATCACTATCCACAAGTTCATCCACAATCATCCACAACTTTATGCAAGGTGATTATCTATAGATTTTATGCAAGTTCATCCATTGTTTATCAAGTTTTTCATAGCATTTCATCATCTTAGCTAGGTTATGGTCAAATTTCATCAAGGATCATCAATCTTCATCAAAGATCATCAAATATTGCAAGGAATTGGGAAAGGGATACTTTCCACATCAAAGTAGCACCAATTCCCCCATGGGATGCTGGTTTGGATGTTTTGAATAGGATTTCAATAGGCTTTCATTCAAATTTCTATCTTTGTTTTCTTGTTCATTGCATTTTAAATTAATTGCATGGGGAATGATTGTTTTAGACTTGTTTAATGGCTAACATTGGGGTTTTTGATCATGTTTGATGCTGGTCTAGATCAACCATTCACATTTTGGTGCTAGAAGGAGGGCCCCATCAGGTTTTTAACATTTTTGGCAAGTTTTCGTTAGCAGGTTTGGTCGTGAATCTTAATGTAGCGCATCCGTGGCTTCTTTTAGCACATAGGTGGTGACTTTTGGTGCATCTAGGCTCTGTTATAGGGCATACACAACATCTTCCAGCACATTTACCTCTTGTTTCAATGCATATACATGATATTTTAGTGCATTGGGTCTAAGTTTTAGCGCATTTGGTCTTAGTCTTAGCGCATTTGGTTTGAGTTTTAGCACATCTAGTTTGAGTTTTATTGCATATGGTCTCTGTTTTAACACATATGGTCTATGTTTTAGCGCATTTGGTCTTTGTTTTAGCACATCTGGTCTCTATTTTAGTGCATATGCTCTCTGTTTTAGCGCTTTTATAGTCAATCTTAAAATGGCCATATCTTGGTCATACAAAGGTCTTTTTTGAAGCTTTTTTTTTGAAATGGGGTAGAATTTCATAAGCTATGCAATGGTGTAAGTGTCTCTCAATTTTTGTAGAGTTAAATTTTTCAATTTTACACCTAAAGTCAAAACACATTGTAACGTGGTCTAAATTTTAGGGTTTTTATGCTTAATGATTCATCTAACCTTCATATATTCTTGTTTCTTGATCTCACTAGCATTTTGAGCATGGATTCTAGGTTTTAAGAGTAGCATGGAGTATTTAAGTAAAAATAATTTGATATCCATTGTTTAGGAAAAGGAGGAAATGAGGAGAAGACTTCTTATGGCATTATCACATGATTGTAACAAGTGTTTTTAAACACTTTGGGAACAATTATAATCCCATCTTTAAGGTTTTTGTTATCTTCAAGTTTTTAGGACTCAAATAAATTTCATTTGGGTTTTAAAATAACAATCAAAGGGTTAAAAATAACATTAGGAACTTACTAGAGTTGGTTTTGGATCTAAAAATTGAACAAACTTCACACTTCATCTTGGTGCTATAAAAAGAATCCATTATTGCTTTTGAAGTTAAAATGAACATATGTTTTTTGTGTTTTGCAATATTTTTTACAAGTTAATATCATTTAAAGGTCACTTCTCTTGTGCTTCATGGTGATCTTGAGAATCAAAAGTATTTTGGTGATATTAAGTTGTATAAAATATTTCCTCCACACTTCAATTTGGGTTTCTTAAAATTGAACAAAATCTTGCTAGTGTGAGTTGAGTATATCGCCTGTGTTCTCTCTTTGTTCATGTAAACAAAGATTGATCGAACTACGATGTGCTTGCTCACTTTTGTTTACCTTTAGAGGGGCCTACCTAAGACCAATTTGAAGGTGACTCAATTGGTTTTCACTCGGCGGTATATAAATGGATAAGACTAAACTGTCAAGTCCTCATGGTATGTAGGCCTTAGCCATATAGTGTTTTCAGAATGGGTACTACTGTAAAAATTATAAGAGCCCCTAGTAGGATTGATTAAAGCCTTTAGTGGCTTGTTGATGCTCGCAAGGTGCCATGTCCCCGATCACCTTGACTAAGAACCAATTGTATAGAGGCCAAAATCATTACTATTTGTTGGTGCAAGAACAGTCATTCTGAAGTTGTCCCACATTTTTATGGTTTTTAGTAGAGATGAGAAGTTCATCATGGGGAATTAATGAGAATTGAAGCTTTGGTGACCTAAGAAGTGTGTGTCGTGGAGGGGAGCCAGTGTGGTCAAGCTTCTAATTATCCACTAAGAATAGGCATAGTTGGATTTATCCAAGTGGAAATTCAACAAATATTATCTCTTTCTATCCTAGGGTTGTGCATCATTTTAGAATCAAAACACTTTTCTTGGATCTTAAACATTGGAAAAAAAACATTCAACCATGATCATCGAATTTCAAACCCTTTAGAGGAAGCAAATACTTTTGAAAAAATCCAAGTGCTATTGCTTGACTAGGGATTCTATCCTTAGAGGCTTCTAAGTATTTGTATTTATATCTCAATTTTCTTTTACTAAATTCAACATTAGGGAACTATTTCGTTGATTCTCTTGATTTCCACATAATGGACCTTGTGGGATGAAACATAATTGAGACATAGATATTCAGTTTGAAACTTAAGCAAAGACATTGGATGTGGTCAAAGCAATTCATTAATCAAGATGAAATCAATTGAACCCCACACATGTGCTTGTTTATCTTTTGTCTTATGGTCTTTTGAGCAAACATTAATATTTTGGTTTGAAGTACTCTTAGGGAAAAGCATGTTCTTCAAAACCTTGGTCTTGTAAACAAGTCCCTCTTAGGTTCATTTAGGATCAAAACAACCAATCATTTCATCCATCTCAAACATCAATTGAATCCTATCTCACAAAAAAAATTTGAACCATTGGAAAAATCATTCATACTATACTTTTGGTAAAATCCTTCAAATCAACATCAAAATCATCTTGTTTGACTAGGTGTGTGTTGAGGAATCCTTCTTCATACACTTAGTTAAATTATCACCTTGTGGAAAATTTTATTCCAAGACAACATCCAACCTCTTGGAGTTTATGAGTTCATTATCAAATCCAAATCAAATAAAAAATCAAATCCAAATCAAATCAATATAAAAAATCCAAAAGTCCAAAGTCTAGTATCCTCCAAGGTTCCTAAAGTTCAATACCCATATCATTCACCCTTTCATCCTTCATCTCATCATTGGTCCTAAATCCCTTAGAGTCAACAAGGTCAAAACACAAGAAGAACATGGATATAAACTTGATTCATACATCATGAAGTGGTATAAATCAACCAAACTATCAAAAGCCTTACAATGCCAATGATTATCAAAACTCACATTTATGCAACCCATACATGGCATCATTATCTCTTACAAACCTCAATGGTACAACAAATGTGAGTATGCCCAATCTAAATTTTGGAACACCTTTCCCTATGGTAGATTTAAATCAAAGTCCAAACCTACAAATCTATCGACCAAACAATCAATGCACGAGTCTTCAAACAAACAACATTATCCCACCAAATCCATACATGCCAAATGTGAATATACCAAGTACAAGTTTACCAAGCATGAAAATTTCAAATCAAACTTGG
>VDFB02138999.1:0-16846 GCA_007258455.2 Sequoia sempervirens
TCTCTTCAACTCGAGCACCTAGGGCTTTCTCCACATTTGTACAACTAGAAATTTCAATAGATACATGATTGTTTTCCTTAATAGCAATAAATACCCATTCATCATCACTTCTATTTCCTTTATTAGATTCATCATCTATCACACCTTCATCAACAACATAGTAACACTTATTTTGAAATATAGGCTTGTTATGCCTTGGTTTAGGAGTTCTTTCCGGACACCTTGATGCAAAATGACCTATCTTATTGCAAGAAAAACATTTAAGAGGAAATTTTCCTTCATACTTTCCCTTTCCTCTCAGTGCTCTTTTGATAATAAGTGCTTCCAACTCTTCCATCTCTCTTTCTTCTTCTTCAATTTGTCAGATTTCATCCTCATACTTGAATGTCTTTCTAGATGAACTCTCACACCCAGGATCATATCTATGTGTCTATCTCTTCTAGAGTATTTTTCTCCTTAAATCACGAGGATTCAACCTTAGGAAGGGCATAACCAAATTCGCTCAACTAAAAAGTAGATAGCTTACCAACTAACATATCTCTGGTTACATTTGTTACAGTTTAGAGTTCTTCAATAGCACTAGCTTTGACTTTATAAGCAACATGCAAGGATCTAAAGCACTTTAGCAACAATCTATGATTTGTCTATCTGTCCACCAACACATCTAATACCACACACAAGCTCATTCACTCTTTGCATGAAAGTATTAATGTTCTCATCATCACCCATTCTCAACCTTTCATATTTCCCTTTCAAACTCTATAGCTTAGCAATCTTCACATTAGCATCACCTTCATACAATGTTTCCAACTTTTTCCAGATCTCATGAGCAGTCTTTAGATCCATAACATTTGTCATCTCAGAATCGATTCAAGGGAAGCTGAACAATGCTTTATATACGATATTATAGTAAACATCTCCTAATCTCTCCACTTGTTAGTAGTAGGACCATTATGAGGAATAACATACCTAGCCATGTTCTGAAGAGGGTTCACCAATGCATCTCAAATGACACTCCATTCGAGTCTTCCATGGAGAATAATTTGTTCCATCAAATCTCAGACTATACTTCTTATATGTCACCATCCTAGATCACCTCAAGCTATTAAACTTCTTCCAAGGAACCTACTCTGATACCAATTTGTTGGCAACACAAGGGCATATAACTGATTCACCCCCCTCTCAGTTGTCTACCCTTGTATTGCCAACATTTTATCTTGCTTCTAATATTGTTGAGCCTTAATACCAGAAATTAAATTAAAATTGCCCATGCGAATTGAGAATATTTGCATAAGAGGTCTTTAAATTGCTATCCTGTCTAATCCAACATTGACATACAATTGTCAAGTTGATAATATATATGAATGCTCAACTTAGTTTTGATTTTGGCCAATAATCCCTAAATTGGCTAGATCCTTTTATGATAGATTGGAAAGTAGCTCAACATTTGAAATTTACCAAAACTTTATCCCATTTTTTGTTCAACTCTCAATTTTAATTCCCCTATTCTCCATCTTGGTAGCTACAATTGAGTCACTCTCAGTCTCAAGCCCTTGAACTTCATGTGTTATCTTATTCAATTTAGGGGAGGTCTTAAGTTCATAAATAAAGTTCTTGTTTGAGATCCATTCACCCCTTTCCTACCAGCTTGGCTTCTCTAAGATATGTTGGAATGTGGAATTATTGAAGAATAATAATCAACTCTTTAACCTTCTCTCACATTTTTTAGTCTACTAATTATGAAGCTTATAGTCTATTGACAATTTTTTTTCCAAGATGGGAGAAGCAATCAGTTGGAGTGTGGCTTACAGCTGCTTAGGCAAAGAGATTGAATCTGACTAGGTGATCCATTTTTGCTTTATACCCAGTTGAGTCCTATTAATTTTAGACCTAATTAGGCAGTGTCCCAAAAACCTTCTAGTTAATTCTATGAGACCTCACATTTGTAAGATTATTAGCCCCCTTATTTATCTCCTAGTACACATGCCCAATACTATAGATATTAAACTTAATGCTTCTACGACCAACTCCAATAGAGAATTCAACTTCCAATTCTGAAATTGCATCTTCCTGACTATATTGATCACCAACATTGAATCCCCCTGAATTTCAATATCTCAGATCTTGAGTTTGAGGCATAATTGAAGGCCACTCAATAGTGCTTGGATCTTAGCCTCACTGTTGGTACCCTTCATAGGGACTTGGATTACAACTCAATCATTTTCCCCTCCAAATCTATCACAATGCACCCAACACCCAGGCCACCAGGGTTGCCTCTTGCAGCTCCATCGAAGTTCAATTTGTAGTGTCCTTGTATGAGAGGAACCCAACTACTATTGTCCCTTATGGATCGATTTACCTGTCCCCCTCTACCCACTATTAAGGGAACTTTAAGGCCATAACAAACCCTTCTCATTTTCCATCCCAATCTAAAAAATATTGCTTTTAACACATTTTTCAAAAAATCATATTGTTCACCACCTCCACCAGAGCTACCTCCACTTTTTTTTGAAAGGAGGTGATGCTCATCTCCTCCTTAAGTTACAAATGCCTATTTCTCTCCTTACACAGTTCCCAAATCAGTATTGAGGGGTTTACAATCCAAAAACTAGCATAGAGGGAAGTCTTGTTGAGGCAAGGACATTATTTGAATAGGCCAATTCACCCACCTGAGCTTAGCACAAAATCTACAGGTACAACATTCTTTTGTGATCTCTTTGATGTTCCTAGCTCATAGTGTGATGGGCCATGAAAGCCCATTTTGGTTAATTAGTAATTTGTTGTCAAAACATTATTTTTTAGAGCTAGCCAAGTAAATTTCCCTACTTTAGGCAAGCAAAGTTCATTCCATAATTGGTGGAGGGGAAGGGACATTACTGAATCCTCCTTTTCTTGAATGTTGTAACCTTCCTTACTATTATACTTCCTTGACTTAGAAGTAACCCATACAATTTTGTACTTCCCTTCCCTTATTGTGATTATTCTATTTTCTAGTGCACCTTACACCTGTACTACTTCCTCCTGTAAGAAGCCCATTGATTTGAACTCTTTCCATTCCCAAAATTTTAGCCCATCCTTTTTATACATTTGTACACAGTCTCTGACATGTCAACCCCAAATTTTTGTTAATCTTGTTTGAATATGGATCACATCCACTGTGCTATTCAAACTTGGGAATCCTCCCCAAGAATCTTCCCATAAGAGAGTTCATTTCCCATCATCTATATCGTAGGAGATATAGTTCATGATCAAAGGCCTACATCCCTTCATGATGTTTTGGGTTCATGATTTTTGGGGCAAATTCCTTGAGGCTAAAATGCCAATATCCTCATTTTTATTCTAATATTTGTTCCTTATTACTTTTTCCCATTTAGTGTTTGGTTCCTTATACATTTTCCAAACCAATTTCGCTCCCAGAGCTTTATTCTTTTTTAGAAAATCTCTCAGTCCTACCCCACCAACTTAATTTTCCTTGTAAATCTTTTCCCAAGCTATTACCACAATCTTATTTTTCTTAGATGCACCTTGCCAAAAAAATCTCCTCATTTATCAATCTAGTTTTTGTTTTACCCCATTGGGAATTGCAAGACAGGACATCAAGTAGATGGGAATTGCTAATATGACCACTTTCAACATGGTGATGTGCCCAACCCATGACAACCATATGCCCTTCCATGTAGAGATTTTGTTATTAACTTTGATGCATAAATGATCCCATAGATTGTTTCCCATTGTTCCCTTTGCTTGTGGTACCTCATGGTTATTACATGTAGGTTGGTCAAATACCATCCATCACCTATCCCAAAAATTATTTTTATTTCATTACATGATTGTGCTAGTGTATTGGAAATTTCTTCAAAGTCACAACAAGGGGTGCATTGGTTCTTTATATCACACTTATGATTTTTTATGTCTTTCTTTGTCATTTTTTTATGTCTTTCTTTTTGGAGAACCATTTGGTGACATTGAATTGTGTTATTAGTTCTACAACACAATATCATTTTTATCTCAATAATCCATGGGTGTAACTAGATATTAAATACCAGTTTATCACTTAAATCACATTCCAACTAAATTATTTAGATCATGTTTGTACTATGAGTTTTCCCTTATAGTTTTTTAATGCACACCTTACATAACTCATTACGACCTTTTATAATAGGTTGTGATCTAAATGAGGGATAATAGAAGTAAAAATGGGAGGTAATTGTTCAAAACATTGAATCATCTATGAATACAACCTTCTTAAGTTCTAGTAAAAGTTTCCTACAAACAATAAAAAGAAACTACTAAGTTCTTAAGTACATTAAATATATAATTCTATTAATTTAATTAGTAGAAAATCGTACACTAGGAATCATGGTTGACTTATTTTATGTAGACTTCATAAACATGGGAGAAGTGAGAAGTAGGAGAAATTAAGGGGAAAGAGTCATCATAATATGGATAATTATTATATGGGTCATGGATTATATTGATCACTAGAGGAAGAATCTTTGAATTTTTCAAAAGATAGATCATCAATATAAATATAAGAATCATTTGATGATGCATAAAGGAAAGATGAGTCGAGTGAGAGGGGAATATGACAATGCAGATTGCTATGATGGTCAATAATGAAGGATCATGTGTAAGAGGATGAGGAGATGGGATGGGAAAAGTAGTATTAGGATGATCATCTATGTCATGAGGAAGTCTAAGAATACTAAGGGATGGTGAAGTGAGATTAGTTCTAGGAAAATGGACATAAAGGACATGAGAGACTTTAAATCATTTGGATATGTTCTGGGAAAACATATGGAACTAGGATAGTAAGATAAACTAGTTTGGATATGACCAATGAAGAGGGATACAAATTACAAATCAAGGAATTATAGTATTTGATCAAGAAAGATAGGAAAACATGATACACAAATGTGACATTAAGTATTCTAGTAGAAGAGATATGGGAGAGTCTATGGCTTAGGGGAGAATTGATGGAAAATGGGGAATTCCAATAGGGTAGCTAAGATATAAGGTTTGTAATAAAAAAAGTTAATGAGAGCCAAACAATGATAGAAATGGTTTAGAAAAGAACCAAAGTGATAGGACTATTCTAACACATAAAAATAAAATGTGGAAATAATGCTCAAATAAAGTTTAACGATATGTGACATAGAAAAGATATTTATTCCTAATTCTTAAAAGTTTATTGTTATCTTTTCTATGTTCTTAAAATATTATTATTAAGTGTTAATGTAAATGCAATATATTACATTTTTTCTATCCTAACACCTAATTTTGAGAGTTGTGTTTGATACTTGGTTGTGATATATGTATGCATATACAAAGGAAAATAGGTGTGTAATAACATTAGTTTAGAAAGCATAAAATGGTAAGGAATGGATACATATGCACCTACAAAGATTAGAAACCACTAGATTCAAGTTGAGAACTATTTGGAGAGGTTACAAACCAAGCTTTATGAGTTTTGGAGCTCAATATTTGTTACAAAGAAGTGTTGTGCCCAATTTCGAGGAGAATTCCTTGATGTCTTGAAAGTTGCCATAGATAAACCTATAATCATAACATAGTATAGAAAACTCCCATGAATATGAGTAGAATAGAAGATAAAATATAATCATAACATAGAATTGAAAACTCCCATGAATATGAGTAGAAAAGAAAATAAAATATATGTCAAATTAAAAACTCATGTCCTATTCCAATTAAATTTTGGAAGAGTTAAAATCGAAATGAAAGAGAAGAATCTTAAGATATAAATACAACACATTATTCTGATACTTATTTGGTATGGGACTAGTTTCTCATCTTAACAATTTTAGCTTTATCTTTAAACATCTCTATCCAAAGTACATCGACAAAATTATATGAAGTGATATTACTACCTACTATTTAATAATGTTATAAAATTTAACATTACAAATGAGAAGTTGTTCCTACTGTTTAATTATATGGAGTGATATGATTACATACTATTTAATTATTTGTCGAGTGATATTATCTCCTCCCTAGCGAGCATTTCTTTGAAAACTCTTGATTCCATCTTGATGCAAAGAAGCATTACCAACTATCCTAACCAATGAACCAAACACTAGGATTTTGCCAAGTGGAATATGATTTTCTCTAGAAGCGAAGGAAGGTATTTGACCTCTGCCCAACGATCACCAATCTGCCTTTCTATCGACTTCTTCACATTGTGCCTGTGGTCTGCTACCAGCTCCATTCCCATTCGTTATCTGCACTCTATTACATTCGCATGTCATTTTATAATTCTTAAATATATAATTTTAATATATAAATATTAAAAAATAAAATATATTACATATATCCTATTAAATTATAGAACATTATATTAATAAAGATAATATATATTTATTTTATCAAGATTTAATGAGATGACTTTATAAAGTTAAAATTGAATAAAATTCATCTAAAAACATGTCAAAATAATAGTTCACCTTCATTTTTTCTAAAAATCTGCCCATAACACCCTAAACTTTCCAAAGTTAAATATTTTACATGTTCACTTTAAAAAAATTGTATTTTATTTGAAGAGGATTTTTTTTTTAGTATTTAATTGATTCAAAACCAACTTATTAATAACCAATTAACAAAACTCATTGCAATAGTATTGTCTAAAGGAAAATACTAATAAACTTGTTGACTTCGCAAGATTGTAATGATCTTTTAAAAATTATAAATTATTTCAAAGAAACTTTAAATAATACACACTTATCTCCATTAGCAATTTGAAAGGATATTTAATTATACCCTATTTTATTCAAGAACACAATTTAAGCATGAATAATATGATTATATTTGTCCCATAATGGTTTTTTCAGCAACAAATATTAAAGAAAATACCTTGCAAAAGTATTAAATATGTTTTTAAATTATATTCAATTTATATTGTGTGTGGAAATTTCATGTTTATTAAACAATTTTGTTAAAAATTTTATAGTGACTCTTTAATTTTGAATTAATATTCCAAAAATATAGGACAAAATTAAGTTTTCTATAGTCCTTATATCTCATGCAAAATCCTACCAATAATTGTGATAATCTAAGAATCCTTCAAAATAAAATATTTATCAAATAAAATTATAGGGAAATCACTATTTAAGCATTATTTATAAAGCTATATTTGTCCTATAATGTTTGTTTTAATTTACAAACATTGAAGCCAACACTTTGTAGATGCATTAAATATGCATAATCCAAAAGTATAGGACAAAATTAAGTTTTCTATAGTCCTTATATCTCACCAAAATCCTATCAATAATTGTGATAATCTAAGAATCCTTCAAAATAAAATATTTATCAAATAAAATAATAGGGAAATCACTATTTAAGCATTATTTAGAAGCTATATTTGTCCTATAATGTTTTTTTAATTTACAAACATTGAAGCCAACACTTTGTAGATGCATTAAATATGTATAATCCAAAAATATTGGACAAAAATTAAGTTTTCTATAATGCTTATATCTCATGTAGAATCCTACCAATAATTTTGATAATCTAAGAATCCTTCAAAATAAAATATTTATCAAATAAAATAATAGCAATATTTAGAAAAGTATATTTGTCCTTAATGTTTGTTTTAATTTACAAACATTGAAGAAAACACTTTGTAAATACATTAAATATGTATAATTTGAAATATATATATATATATTCAATTTTTTTTGGATGTGGAAATTTCAACTTATTATATAATCTCATAGAAAATTTTGCAATCAACTCTTTAATTTTTAGTTAATAATCTAAAAAATAGGACAACAATTAAATTGTTTATATTTTTTATATCTCATGTGTCATGTGGAAACCCACCAATAATAGTGACAATCTAAAAAAATAGTTAAAAATAAATCATTTTCAAAATAAAATATAGCCTAGATAATGATTTTGATTATTTATTATTCATTCAAGAATTTAAATTTATAAATGTATGCAAAATAAATTATTATTTTGGTAAGTTTTATTTTTAATGTATTTAAATATAATTTTTTATTTTTTTTATCGATAAGCAAGATGGTTTGTATTGATATTTAGAGAGACATTTATAGAGTTCGAGTCCCATCTGGGCATCCTTCATGACTATAACACAGATAAACCAGACCTAAACACATACCAAAATTTACAGACCGAGTGGACACAACCACCATATTCCATCGATTTAACCTTAAACATATCCCACACAACAATTACAGATACCATTTACATAGATTTTCCTTCCAAAACATAGAACCCAAAAAGCTTTAACACCCAAAAACCAACAAAAAAGACCCCACCCAGGACCCAATCACCAAACATTTTACTATGCAAAAACACAAAATTCCCTTTTCCAGGTCGAATCTGCTTCAGGCACCAAACGAAATTTATTTTTTAAATATTCAACCCCTGCTACGACCAAGCGTCTATGCTCAACAAGAGCCATGCCGCTTACATCCAAAAAGAAAGGGAAGTAGCTTACCAAAGCTTTCTAGTCGTCCATGAGATACAAGTCACACGGGCGAGGAATTCCTTTTCCCAGTCAAGTCGCGGCCAGCGCCCTTTCCAAACCAACCAGAATGTCCTTGCGGATAAAGCACCGCATTATCACCCTTGCATCGACTTTAGAAACCTTGACATCAAGCAAACCAGCTTGCACCTGAGAAGAGATATTTGAGTCCAAACAATACCCTTCGACATCCTCCATAAACGCTTTCCCAGCCAGACATTTTATTGTTGCAAAAGAAAGGTAATCTGGGTGGCGAATAATATGATGCAGCCGAAGGGAAGAGATCGAGCCTTCGAAGGCAATTTTCCTTCTAGAACTCTTCAACTGCACCAGTGTGTCCATTCCTTTCAAATCCAACTCCTTCATTGAGACCAGAAGGATAAACTTGCTCATTGTCAAACACACATGCAGAGCTCAAATAACTAGACCACCATTCACTTTGGGAATAAGATAACGCCACCCAATGAAATAAAGGCCTAGGCAAACGTCCTTGGCCATAATCCTTTTGAAACTTGGTGATCGTCCTTGAAAGGATAGAGCACACCACACAATGTCGACGGAGAATGATGAATTTTACTCCAACTAGAAAATTCCTATAAACATGAGGTCAGCTCACCCACCTTCCAGCTCACCCATTGACCCAATGCTTGCCACCCGGCCACTCCAGACCAGCAAACAAGGAATGGAGTGGCACCCACCCAATCGCCCACAAATATAAATATATATTTAAATTATTACAAATACACAAATAAACATTTTATTTTTATTTTTATTTTCCAAAAAAACAATTTTTCCCATAAATAGACATTTGATCCTTGAACATTTAAAATTTAAAAATATTGGAAGGAAATACACAATCTTTTAGAAGTAAACTTTGAAATAGCAGTTTGCAAAGACAGATAAACATTGAAAAAGTAAAAGCTAATTTTATAATTTAATTAAATGTATATAATAAGAATTATGAAAATTTCTATCATATAATATTACCTAAGATTTTACGTCTTCTTGTGATTATGGAAGTTTGTTTCTAACATTACCTCTGAAACACAGTCATCGAAAACGATTTCATTGACCATGTATGTATGTATTATATGAGTCTTTTTAAATTATGAATAATAATCGATTCCTTTCCCTTTCCCTTTCCCTCGCTTCACAAACAATAAAAAAACATTGACCTGTTGACGGGCACCCGGTTTAAGAAGTTTGAAAATGAAGTGGCCTTGCTTACAATTTACGCAATATAGCTGTCAGTGGGTCCCTTCATTTCATCATTAACAGACCACTAGCCATGTGAACTCTGAAACGGAGTCAAGTCGTGCATAGAAAACAAATTTTGAGCGTGTTACAGTGAATTCTAAATGGGCGTGGAAAACATTAAAGATTCAATAAGAATATTAAAATTGTCAGTAAGCCAAATGATTGCGTGGAGAAAGTTCGATGAAAGAGGCTTTAAAATTTTAAAATTGTTCACAAACAAAACGATTTCCTTAGAGACGACTTAAGATTCCTTTCTTGAACTTATCACGCGGTTTTCTCATCTTTACCAAACCCTCCACGCGTTTTGCAAAAACTTATTTAAAGTCCCAACTTTCTGCACGGATCAAGACATTCTTTTCTCCGCGTCGCATGTTTTCATGGCGTCTTCCTCCTCATCTCACAAGCATTCTTTCAGTGATTTTGAAAGGGAAGAGTCCGCTTTATCTAAAAAAATATATGATGCATTCATCAACCACCGAGGCCCTGACGTGAAAGAAACTGTGGCATTTGCACTATACGAATCACTGGAGGAAAAGGAATGTTGGACATTTCTTGATGATCAAGAAATAAAATTGGGAGATTCAATTACCTCTGCCATACAAAATGCGGTATACTCTTCTAGAGTACAGATCGCCATCTTCTCACCACGATATGCGGAATCGTCTTGGTGTCTGGATGAGCTGCTTCTCATGTTGGAAACCAAGGCTCTGTTGATTCCCGTATTTTGTGATGTGACGCCTTTTCAGCTTCGCTATCTTGACAAGGGACCTTATGCATCTGCATTCGCTCAACACCAAAAAAAGGGGAGATTCAGCAACGACAAGATTGACCAGTGGAAAGCAGCACTCCACTCTTCTTCACTCATCTCTGGCTACGAATTCAGCACATCTAATGAGTAAGGCTTAGGTTTTTTTTTTACGTTTAATAGTTTTTCCTATTTTGTTTAGTTATGTTATATTTTTTTCTTTTTACCCTCTCCATATTGATTTTGAACGCTCTTGAATTCTCATTGCCTTAAAAATATCAGTAATGTCGAGATGCTGTGTGCAAAGATTGCCTTGGCCGTGCAACAAGAGGTTGGGAAGACATTTAAGGGCTTCCCAAATACAGACGCAGCAGCGTCCACAACTACATCAGCACAGATGAAAAAATCTAGTATTCTGCCAAGAGATTCACATCCAGTGGGCATAGATTCCAAAGTTGAAGACATGGCACGCTTGTTGAAAGATCCAACAATTCAAGTTATAGCTGTCGTTGGTATGGGCGGCTTGGGAAAGACATTTCTTCTCCAAAATGTCTACAAAGCCTTAAAATCCGGGTATGATCATTCTGTTTGGCTCTCTGTTTCTAAATCTTATGCTCTCAAGGATTTGCAACGGGATATAGTCTCCCAAATAAATCCAGAGAAGGAAAGTCCACTAAGGGATATTGTGAAAGGTAACGTGACTGAAGAGAGAGCAGCAGAATTGATTCATTACCATCTCCAAGGGAAACGGTCTTTTATTGTGCTGGATGATCTGTGGACACTTTCTATTGAAAATAGTCTAATTGATAGACTTGGTCTGCCAAGTGATAAAGATTGTAAAATTGTGGTCACCACAAGAAATAGGCAGGTTGCTCTAAATTCAAGGGCTGAAATTTATGATATGCAAAATTTGTCGGATGAAGACAGTTGGGCATTGTTTTGTTTCTACGCATTTCCAAATAGAGGGCCACTGCACATGGAAGAGGAGGGTCGGAAGATTGTAAAGCAATGTGGAAATTTACCTCTTGCTATCAAAACGATAGCAGCATCTCTGGCCAACACCACAGATCTCAGCAAATGGGAGTTCAAGCGCCGCCAACTCGAAAGAGTAGTTACTCCCATTGGTGACCCCGACCCTGTCATGGAGATATTGAAATTGAGTTATGACTCTTTGCCTGCACAACTTAAACCCTGTTTTGCATATTTTTCCTTCTTTCCCGAGGATGAGGAGATAGATCCTGAGTATTTGATATATCTATGGATAGGAGAAGGATTTATCCCTGCAGGAGAGGACCAGTGGGATATCCTTGGGATTGGTTAGATCAACTGGCTCAGTTGTGTTTGCTTCAACTATGTGAGAGAGTTGGTTTATGTGACATAACCAAATTCTGTACAATTCATGATTTGTTGCATGATTTGGCCATACAAATATCAAAAGAAAATAAATGTGTTTTTTCTGTTGACAAAGTCTCTATACATACAAGTGGTGCCATGGGCTGGTGTCGGGTTTTACTGGCCAAGAAAGGTCTACATGTGAATGACATCTTAGAGAGCCGTCCTGTTTATCTCCGTACACTCTCACTGTCTCAGAATAAGATTACAAACATTCCAGCAAACTTGTTTACCACTATGAGAGGACTGCGTGTTCTAGATTTGAGCTCCACACTGATCTCTACATTGCCTGAGTCTGTTGGAAAGATGATTCTTCTGAAAGTTTTGAATTTAAGGGATACATTGATAAAGAAGGTACCGGAGTGCGTGAAACATCTAAAAAGTCTCTTGTTTCTTGCTCTCCCTTGGACTTCCAGTTCATTACCAGAATGGATAAGTGAACTTAGATGTCTTCAGTATTTAGAAGGCCCGTTTGCGCATACTGCGATGCGTGTGCCAAAGGGAATATCAGAGCTCGCCTCTTTGAGAACACTGCGATCAGAATGGTTGTACCTGTCCATAGAAGAGGACGAATTCTTGAGGTTAGACGATTTTGTCAATATGCCTCAGCTTCAGAAACTAAAGGTATCAATTAACCATGAGATAGAGTTGAAGAAGATGGAAGAAGGGATCCTTGCGCAGCTGGTGAATATGCGTAGTCTGACAATCTCTAATAGTTAGGACAAAATTTGCGCAGTTTTCAGAGAAAATGAGAGCAATGAAACATCTGGAAAGCCTTTTTCTACGGGGTTTGTAGTGCCAAGTTGGATATGTGACCTGGCAAAGCTGAGGGAATTGTGGTTACGTGGGTGCGAGTGTAATGATTATCCAGAGTTGCAAAGAATGCCCAATCTTGTGAAGTTGTATTTGGAGGAGAACAGAAGCTGCAGAAAATTGCCAAAGGCGTTTGGGGAGTCGAGAGGGTTTCCTAAACTCCGCTTCTTGCAAATTGAAAGATTCTCTTCATTAGAGGAGTTTCCGGAATTGGAGGAGGGAGCCATGACATGCCTTCAGCAATTCGTTTTGTATGGATGTCCAAAAGTGAAGAAAGTGGAGGGATTGGAGAGGTTGAAAAGTTTAGAGTGGTTGAAGGTAGGGACAAATGAAGGGTGGCAAACATTCGAGGAAGGCGGGGAATATTGAATCAAAGCAATAAATCTCTATGTAATTATAGAAAAAAAGATAAGAAATTTGGGATGATTTTTGCATCACAGAATCATTATAAATTTGTCTTTTTATATGCATAATATTCCAGTTGTATTTGTATTTTTCTTCTGCTCTCCATTTCACTAAATCTATCTTTGTTTTCTTTCTATTTGAACTGACCGTATTTATGAATACCTTAAATAGAGAGTTTTCAAAATTGCTAGGGGACACATTATCTATTAGGACACACAATTCTAACTATTTATTCCTAATTAATTAATGTTGGTTTAAAGTATAATTAATAAAATCATTAGATGCATATGCATTGTAAATTGTCCTTTTTGTCAACTAAGTTTATTCCATAGCATGGGGATCGATAGTTATCTTTAGTAGAAGTACTTCAAATAGAGGGTTTTAATAGAACAATGGGTTATCAATTAATTATATTGGCTTTAGCATTAATCTAGGAGGTTGCCTCCTCTAAGAGGCCAAAAATATGCTATAATGTGACTTTGTTATTTCAATGCAATATTGTTCATTATTTTTGTATTTACATTTTAATTTTGTGTATTTGGCTAAGATGTTGCAAGGAATGTAAAATTTTCCCTAGAGAAAAGTCTAGGTAATTTTCTTCCTCTTTAGCTAATTGTCTTGTTATAATCCTCTCTTCAAGATGAGCATCTTGGTATATAACTTTGAGATCCTTTTTTCACCACCCTAGGATCCTTCTTATGATGGTAAACACTTGATCTAAGTAAATAGATGTAGTAGTAATTGCTAAATTAGAGGAATTTCAATGAGTATAGAATTAGAATTATTTTTATGCATCCCTATGGCCTTATGTATCATAAACATGGATCTATCTTTAGTGAGCCTCGAATGAATCTAGATCTCATGTGGGTCATGCTTGTACAATTATATTAGCTATATATGGGTTTAGAGATAGCTAGTTTTACTTGGTTCAATGATAGTCTTTAGGACCAAGTTGACATGTTGGAGTTTGGCTATCATTGAATTCATTATTATTCATTTTATATGATTTCAATATATTTTAAAAGGTATACCCTAGATAGATCCTCCCTAATATAAGTTGAGCTTAAAATTCTTAGGATAGATAACCCACTCTCATAGAGTTGACCTTAAATCCTTAATTGTTCTATTGATAAGCCATTTTCATGGTGTGAGCTAGCCTTATGAGTGGGTTGGGATTCTAGAGAGGTGGAGCAATAGTTTTACAGGATCCAACATGTTTGATGTGGGAATATCCACTAGAGCTAGAAGAATAGGAAGATGTCAAAGAGGCCAAATAGAGGAGAATTTTCTAATTGAGGATGCAGATGTTGAGCTTACTGCTAAATCTTTATGCATTTATTGGTTGGGATCTCCTCTCATTAGACAATGAAGGACAATTTTTTTCTAAGAAACACACTCTACAATGTAATGTCATAAAATTGTAAACTTATGCAAATTTAAATTACACAACCCTTACTTTCTAGCCTAATACAAATGATAATGCTAATCCCCATATTTCTAGTTTTCATTTTCATTCTCAACCCTGTCATTGTCAATCATTGAGGGAATCTTTTTGGGGGATGCTTTTGCTTCATGCAAACATTTGCACACTGTGCAAACATCCTAAGAAAATTCTTGATCTTGTGGCCATCAGGATATTACACTTCCACCTACATGAAAAGTGTAACACCTCTATAGTTGTAGACATGCCTAAAAATGACCCTCTTGCATGCAATTTTTCATTCAAACTTTCCTTCTTCCCTCTCATTCTTTCATTCTCAATTTCTAGCAATTCATTCACACATTCTATCACACATTATCTCAATCTCTTCTTCTTGCAACTTCACTCTCTCATTCTACACCTTTCACTCTTGCATTCTTGCTCTTCTACATCAAGCTTCTTGCACGTTCATGGATCTATGTCTTTGTCTCAAGCTCTCTCAAAGCATTTCACTTCCTCTCGAAGCTCACTGGAGGAAGGGTAACATTTCTTTTTGTTGTATTACTATTCTTATTTAGTAGCATATTGATATCTTGCTTGTTCTCTTTCTTTACCTTGTCACTTCATACTATCTATTATTGATTTCTCTATCTTATTGTTTCTTTGGTTGTCTATGGAGATGGAAACACCAAAATGACCAAGGCAAGCTTTGAAACAACCCCAACACTTTCACTGTTTCCATGTGTGTAAGTTGTTCATGTGGAGCTTTGTGGGAAGCTTCATAGTTGTACCACATGTGTGTTTGCTCCTTTATTTCACCCTTCATCATTTTGTTTAATAACTTATTTACTTGCATTATCTAATGTTCTTCTTGTTGTGTTTTTTCCTTTATTTCTTGCATTTTGTTAAGTTAGACCAAATTGTCAAACTTCAGTTTCTGAGTAGTTAGTATGCCCTATGATTTTTTGGTGACAGACTCTACTTTTGGTCCATATGAGATGCTAGTGCTCCATTTAGATGCTAGCACATCGCGTTGTCATCTTTGGTTTATTCTTCCATCCTTTGGTCAAGGGCTAATCTACCTATCTCTTAAGACCTCTAAGGCTTGCTAATTCAGGTTCTAAAGTTATTTTTTCATAAACAATGATAAAACATAAAAACTTATCAGAAAAATCCTTTTTACCCATCTTGGTCACTTGAGCTTATTTCCTTGAGGTAGTTGAGGACAATTCGCTCCCTATAGACTCTTCCTTATTCTTGAGGCTTAGGAGTAGAGAATCTCCTCCTCTACATATAATTCTTATCAATATAAGAGATACTCATAATTTTACTAACCCAAGATTGGTGAAACAATTAGATTTTTGTATCTATCCCTATTTTAGCTTTGAAGTAATAATTTCTAGTGCAAGAAACTTACCTTGGAAGGGCACGTGATGACATGTTCACATTCCCAAGGGCATCTACACTCTCAAATTTGACATGTTTGTCCTAACCTTGGGTGGTTACGATGTTGTCTTGGAAGAATAATGGCTTTGCATTCTTGATCCTATCTTGTGAGAATTTTATGAACTTTGGATGAAATTCATAGATAATGGTCAACAACACACATCACAAGGACTATCCTCTTGATTTTTTATCATCATTAGCTCTTATTGCATGAAAAAATTGCTATAACAAGGGTCTCGTGAGATTATTAGACAACTTTTTATTATTCAATTTAATAAATCTTGTGTCTCAAACCACCATAGATCTCAAAGAGCTATAATTTTTCCATTCAATGGTCTTCCTCAAACAAAGTAGCTTTTAAATAATTGAAAAATAGTGTGGGCCACTTTTTGGCTTAATTAGGAAAACAAAATGAAAAAAATTAACTAAATTTTCACTTTCTATCACTTATAAAAAGAAAATCGTTAAGAATCTGAAGATAAAGTGAGCTAGTAAGTTTTTAGATTTTGTACATAGATTCTAATTATCTTATTTAAAAATAATTTTAGTATATTTTTAAGCATTTTTTTAATAACTTATTTTATACTTTATAGTATTTTTAATGAGTGATTTGGGTCACTATAGGATCATGATAAGGCAAATGGGGTTATAGAAATGCTTAGTAGAAAATACAAAAAAAGACTTAAGAAACTTCACATAAAAATTTGAATAGGTTATTAAAATAATTTGGAAAATATGTAGGAATAGAATTTGTAGAGAAGTGAATGTATTTTGTAAGCTATAAGCTTCTTTTAGAGAAAAATAATTTTTTTTGGTGAAATTTTGAGATTTAAATGTAGAAGTATTTTAATTTTTGAAAAAA
>VDFB02139000.1:0-27556 GCA_007258455.2 Sequoia sempervirens
GAGAGAGAAATATATGCTGTGCCTACCTTGCCCTCAATATTGCTCTTTTTGGTATTTGTTCATGTGTCTTCGCTATTGCAATTGATTGTTATGCCACATAGGGTTTCGAAAGATTGTAATGGTGAATTCTTTCCATAGTTTAGATAAATCTGTTTGAACATCTTTATCATTGAAGTCAATTGTTATGCCACATAGGGTTCCAAGAGATTGAGGTGATAAAGGCTGTTTTGTGTTAACTTACCATTGTGATCAATCGTTATGCCACATAGGGTTTCGAGAAATTACAGTGATAAATCTGTTTCGTGAATCTTTATCATTATAATTAAAGGTTATGCCACATAGGGTTTCGTGAGATTGTGGTGATAAAGGCTGTTTGTGAAGACTTTACTTTTTCAATCGAGTGTTATGCCACATAGGGTTCCATAAAATTGTCTTGGTAAAGTCTTAAATCTGTTTTGTGCCCAATAAGCTTGTTTAGATTGAGATGATAGTTGCGCCACCTTGCCTTCAAGTAGAGAGTCTAAACACGCTTATCGTCCGATGGTCAAACCTTGCTCCGTTTCCTCTTGCTCTATTTTCTTGAGGAGATTGGATAGATAAGTTGTAGTTAGTAGATCTGCAAAACCAGAGAAAACTCAGCTGCAACGTATAAGTTCTTTCAAGAAAGCCTTGTGCCTCTAGCAGCTGAAACAAAAAGACAGGACATAGTTTTAGCTTATTTTCCTTTGCAAGTATATTTGTCAAAGCACAACGAGGGAGCTTCCCCTCCATAATTTGAAGAGCACTCATTGCGTAGTGTACATAGGCTGTTCATAACAACTTCTACTCTAGAGGTGTAAGTTGTTACGCCAACACACATCTCCATGAGAACCCACTTATCCGAAGGATAATGTGGCAGCATGTAAGGGCAGCCAGTGTAGCACCCTACTCTTAAATAAGTAAATGTTGGGAATTGTAGAAATAAGCATCCAACTTTACTTACTGCCTTATAGGCCTCATCAGATACCCTTCTCCTCTCGAGAGCTGGATCAAAATTGAAAAGCAAAGGTGCGAAGAAAGCATCAATAACCCGCTTGAAATGATGGAAGCTTTCCTTTAATTCGAGTTGATAGAAGAATTTATACACAGGTACTAGCATCCGATTCCCTTTTGTGGATAGACCTGGAAATTGCCTCATTACAGCTACTGCGTACACCAGGTAAGAAGTCATATAGAATTTCAATGTGGAAGGCGCATTGATCAGCTGCTCATGTATTTCATCACTGATCTGTTTGCCCCAGTCAATGTGCACTTTTTGTCTTCTTATAATCCTGATGTATTCATACATCCAATCATGAAAAGTGGATGATTCAG
Source organism: Sequoia sempervirens (assembly GCA_007258455.2). NCBI lineage: Eukaryota > Viridiplantae > Streptophyta > Pinopsida > Cupressales > Cupressaceae > Sequoia > Sequoia sempervirens. Next base: position 1,354 of record VDFB02139000.1, read on the forward strand.
GCAAGCCTTTTACTCTGCTTAAAAATGTGATCATATCTTTGACGTCATCTTTGAAATCACTTTGCAGGAGTCCCTTTGGCCATCTGGAAACAGATTGTCTAGGCTTCTTCAACCATTGGGTATTTATTAGGTTTTTAGCCTTGTTGGGATCAGCGTCAAAGACTTCTTGTGCTTTTTGTATAGAGATGTCAATGTACTCCATTTGAGGAACTTTAAACACAATATCAAAGAAGTCGAGGTCGAGTCTTAAAATCTCGTGCCCAGAAGAATCAATCACACTTCTGTTTTCCCTAATGTAGTGAGATGCCACTTGAAGGACAAATTCCGTATTGTGTGCAGCAGTAGGGAACATAGCTACCAAATGCAAGTTACTGTGTACAATTGCTCTCATCGGATCAGGAAGAGGCTTCTTCTTAGTTTTCTTTGTAAAATCAACCAAGTCTTGATGGCCAACCTTTGTGTCTTTTATTTCTTCCACCTTGGAGACCACTACAGTTGGCGGATAGACACCTTGATATTTATATTTCATTTTGCCTTTTGCTTTTGAAGAAGACGGAGGTTTATTGGCAGTCATCAAGAGCAACTGAATCTTTGATCAATCAACTTTGAAGATCTTGAAAAGAGACTGCAAGATGTGGAGTCAGAACAAACGTTAGTCGTTAAACAGCATGGGAGTGCGTGAGGTGAGCAACGACGATGAGCAAGCATGGAGCGGATTAGAAGGCACACAAAACGATGCACAAAGTGGAAGGAACGAGGTTCGGAACGAAACTTGACAAGTTTGAAGTGTTTCAGGGAAAAATTGTGAAAAGTGTAAGGGCGCACTTTTTCAGCGCTCTTACATTTTGAGAGAAACTGACTTTGATGCAGGGGCGCTGAAAAACAACGCTCCTGCACTTTAGTGTTAGGAAAAAATGGCATCATGTCAGGGCGCACTTTTTCAGCGCCTCTGCACTTGAAGTATGATTTTGGAAATAAGATGCAATGATGTTTGAAAATGGCGCCTTGACTATTTTGAAGCATGGGAACGCTCAAAGACAAAACTTGTTTTTGTGTATTGAATTGCACTTGAAATTTATTTCACCACCAATGTAAATGTGGATAAGAACCAAGCAATTTTACTCACAAAATGTGAGTTTCTTCAATGTTCGCACCAAATCATTGTTGAAAGGGCGACGTGGGAAGACACTAAAACAAAAATGTGGGAGTTTGAAAGAATAGAAAGAAAAATGCGTGGGAGAAGAAAGTCACACCAAAACGAGCCATGAAAGTTCCATTGCGTGAGGGTGTATCAGGAAAACACGTGGGTAAGAGGAATATGCCACACAAACGTGCGATGGAGAGGAAGCAAGGAAAAACGCGCAAAACCAAGAAATGCAAATGGGCAAAAAAGAATACGCTTTCTATATAGCAGTAGATTCAAAACAATCACAAAAAGGAAACTCATTGATAGATTTTCAACAAGAAAGAATGTGTAAATGAGAAGACAAAGAATAAAAACGTACCTGAAATGGTGAACTCGAAAAACCCTAGCTTGATGCAAAAAGATCTTTGGGAAAACGTATTTTGCAGCTTGAGATGGAGTGCAGTCAAAAATCACAAACAATGAAAATAAGACAATAGAATCACTTTTAAGTGAAAGAAAAACATAAAAACCTAACTCAAGTCGATCAATTAATTGAGGCACAAAAAGTGGCATGATAAGCAAAAAATGTAAAACGCATGAAGAAACGCGCCTAGGCAAGAAAAAGACTAAGTCTGGACATAAAGTGTAAGAGCGCACTTTTTCAGCACTTACATTTTTTGACAAAAACACTTTCATGCAGGGGCGCTGAAAATCAGCGCCCCTGCACTTTCAACACCTAGCCAATTTTTGGCTTGTGAGCAGGAGCGCACTTTTTCAGTGCAATTGCATTTTTCACAATTTTAACTAAGTATGAATAGTGAGACTTTGTGAAGGAGCTCGTTTTGAAGGTCTTCGCGAGGCGAACATAGGGGGGTGCTCAAACTGACTGTTTGAGGCTTTGGAACGCATTTCGAGGTGGCTTGAAAATCACCTTGTTTTGCGTGCTTGAACTTCACGAACATAGGAAACAGACAAGTTTCATAGGGGGGTTATTCGTGGAACGAGCGCTGCTAGATTCCGTGGTAACACCTTTGAATGTGCCAAGTCTAGGATGAGATTGAGGTGAAAAGTTGTTAAGTGATGAAGAAGTCTAAGGCGTTGAAGTTATTCCCTCTCAATGTGCTAAATGCGCCCAAGGTGAGACATAAAATAAAAAAATGACTAAGGTGCCTAGACTTAAATCCTCCTCCATGTATGAAATGCGCCCCAAAGATGTTGGAGATGGTGGCCTTCTAAATGAAAATATATAAGTGTTGATGGAAATTCCTCACCACAAGCAAAATGCGCCATGACTAAAGATGAATGGAAAGAAAATTTTCTAAGGCAAATTCTTCCTTGATGCCTAATACTGATGATATTGATTGAATATTTTTCTAAGTGTTGATATTTAATTCCACATTCCTAGAAGAAAATACACCTAGACTTGAAGGGGTGAGGAAATTTTCAGAGGCATGAATAAAATTGGCGAGGAAAAGTCAGAGGGTGCCAACTTCACAAAGATGATAAAAATTTTCAAGTCAGAGCAAGGAAATGCGCCCAGGGATGAAGAATTGGAATAAATTTGATAAAAATATTTTTCTAAGGTTTAAAATTCAAAAATTAAATGTACCCCTTCGTTTGTAGACCCATGAATTCAACACGTTCTGAAGGGAATTTTCTTCTGGGTATCGAGCGTCTGCGATGAGGAATGGATTTTAAAGTCTTCCACACTTCGCCAAGGCTTTCAGGATAAAAATTTTGATTGGCACTTGAATAATGACTTTTCCTAGGGAAAATTTAAAATTTTTCTAAGGCAAAATGAATAAAATGTGTTTTCAAAGGTAAAATGCCTTAGATGATGAATCTGAAGTGGACTGCCTAGGTGAATTTGATCAAATTCTTCGTGAGACTAGTCTTCCAGAGTCAGAGATGAATAAAATTGAGTGTCAGAGCTTCAGCTAGTGAAGCAAATTTCTTAAGAAGATGCAATTGAAGTGAATATTTTCAAAAATGAATTAAAAATCCTAAGTACGCCTTGAAGTGAATCTTTTGGAAATTCTAGAAGGTCAAGAGATTCTAGACGCCAAATGACAAGTGTTGCAATTGCCAGAGGAGGGAAATTCGAATTCCCGCTGTGAAGTAGTGGAGATTTAATGAATTGGCTAAACTTAGAGTTTGACTTAGCTATATGAGATGAACTCTGTTTCATTTTTTCTCCATGTGTTGAAGAAGTTCGATTCTAGCTCTGAAGTTGAGATTGCAGTGCAAGCATTGAGGGAGTTCGACTTGAAGAAAAAGGATAATTATTGTATGCTGAAGCTCAAGTTAATTCGCATTGTGGAGTAAATTTGAAGTTTGAAGTTGTTGAAAGTAAAGTTGGCCGATTTCTCAAAGAGTTGAAGTTGCTTGAAAACTTTCTAAGTGTTGAAAGTTCGAAGGTTCTAAAGGAGAAGTTGAGGTTTGCAGATGAAATATAATGTTGCAGCTTCTCAATTCTAAAAGTCGACTGGCAGCCCCTACATGTTATTTTATTTCTCTAAGTTAAATTGCTTATGGCTGTTTGTTATTTTGCAGGATGGCTGAAGTAAGAGCAACTGGCATAGACAATAATGCTGCATCCAGGTAGGCTGTTATCAAGAAGCTGAGCAAGCCTTTCCTGCCGGAGTCGAAATTCACTTCGAGTTGGGCAAGCTGGCTGACACAAATTTGGGTTTTTTCAACATAGAGGCTTTTAAAAGTCGAATGATGGGAGTTGTGTAAAAGACCAAGTGTCTCTCAACCTGACCGCTGATTGGTTATGCAAGTTTTTGTTTTTTTTTGTGGTTTTTTGCTAATAAAGAGAATGGTGCGATTTTGAAAGAAAATGCTTGGAAAAATTCAAATAAAATACTATGGATCTAAATATGAAAGAATTCAATTGTTAGATTGATGCCAAATAATTTATTCTTCTTCCAAACTGATTACAACTGTGATTAATCAACATGCATAGAAAAAGGCAATGACATTTATTCAGAAAACCTGGTTATTGCAGCCGTCAAAAATGGTGAAGATTAGGTACGGCCAGCCTCAACAAAACCTTCTCCAACCTCGTAATTGATGCAAACTAACCCAAAGACCAAGGCGTCCCAACTGGTGAAGGAAGAAGACAAAAAAGCAAGGCGTCCAGGCTTGTAGAAGAAGTACGGCCTTTCCGTTGTGTGGTACGGCCTCCAACCAGCAATAATGGAATCCGTACAACCTTGAAAATCGTGCCAGATGAAGAACTAAACTAGCCGCTCAAAGATATCACTTTTCCCTGACAAATATTCAATCAAACCCTGAATAATCACTTCACAATAAACTTTGTAATAACTTCTGAATGAAGCTATTCAATTGATAGGCAATAAATCAGCTGATATTTCACAACCTCTAAACTGCAATACACTAAAGATGGCTCGTTCTCCAATGCAGTAGAAAACTAAAACCCTTGGCTTCATTCTCTGTAGAAGAAAATAGCTAAAATCGATTCTCATATGCATCATAATGAATTTCTTCCAAAGAAAACCTTATATCTCCTCAAGCAAGTCGATTTCCTCCAAAAAGCATCATTTAAATAAACTTTGAATTTCACTTTTAATTTTCCAATAGTTTGGACGCCCATTTAATTATAATAATTAATTGAAATATGGCCCCTTCTTCATGATGGTCGACCCCTTCATTAAGTCACTTAAGTTATAACATAAATTTACATTATAACTTTATAATATAAGCTTCAATTAAATTAATATTTATTTTGGCAAATAAATATTAATATCTCCCTCAATATAAGTCCAAATGACAAGCCGTCTAAAACCGGATGATAAGTGACTGAATCTGCATATGACCAGACCATATTGCTAAAAATAGCAGGGGTGCTCCACTGAGTGTCTCCACTTACTAAAAATAGTAAGTCAAGCAAATGATGTCCAAAAGACCCTAAACGAAAGCCAAACTGAATAATTCTGACAACTGAAGCCAAGCCATGCCTCAACAAGACCCTCTATCCTCCATATTAGCCTACGAGGGCCACATAATAGGCTAATCTCAAGTACTGAGAGATGTCAACTGGAAGGGGACATTACAAGTTGGCAGTCATCATCCTTCAGTCACTTCGCACAATATTGTTCGAAGTGGGCTATATGCAGCTGCTGGTTTTCCGCTAGCAATTCAATGTCCAGAGCTGATGATGGAATGTGCTAACTGCTACGACTCGGATCACAGGTCTATAGTTTCACCTGATGGTAGATTGTTCGCCAACCTCACTCCTGCAACTATCGGCAAATAATTTGGAATCCCATCGCATGAGAAGATGATTTATAAGACAAGGGAACGTGCTGAGCAAATGTATAATTCAACGTTCGAGAGATGTGCAGAGATGATCAACGCTCGCTGGATGAACAAGCCCAGGCCCTCTCGCACAAAATTGCCGAAGCAAATAATATCAGATGATTTGAAGCAAGAGTACTACGACTTGATCATGATGCTCAGCAGGGTTGGAGGTTGTCCTCAAGCATTTATCTTTGAGCCTTGGATGTTCTATTATATCAATCTCGTGTTGGAAGGAAAAGAGCCCATCAACTGGGCGGTGGTGATTAGTGACAATTTGCATGAGCAACTCCTGAGTTTGAGAAGGACAAAAACATTTTACATGGGCTCATACATTGTTTACATGTTGGCTCGTATGACAAAGTACAGGGGAATTTCATACAAGGAGCCAATTGGATGTGGCTCTCATCAGTTCAAGATCCATGAGGCTTGTCCACAGTTGCACCTGACAAGCACGTCCAATTACAAGCGAGTCAATGATGCCTTCACCATGCATATAACGAGATCACTTCAGCAAAGGACTCATCATAGAATCTTGAAGGAAGCTCAGGAATTAATAGAAAGGTATGGGTGCTGGTTTATTCAGTTTCCAAAGTTTACTTACATTAGGCTGCAAGGTTTTTCTTCATACTCGTATAGATTGCCTAAGTATCCAACGAACAAAATTTTGATGTTAGAGATATCTACGCAACTTGTTGCCAATGATAAGATTCAGAAGAGAACGAAGAAGGGAGAAATTGACTTCCCAATCATCATGGGGAATTCAGATGAAGTGTGTCCTTCACTTCCGGCAGCCAAGGAAGCTGAGAATGAGCTTCAATTCTTCCACTTTTTCTATCACACCAGTCGGCAGTATTGCAATCCCCACCGGAATATTAGATGGATACTATCAGAAGAGTTTGTGCATAAGGCAAATATTGAGGATTATTGGGCTAATACATCAGATGAGGCTGAAGTCAGGAAGAGGATGTTCTCGAGACTACCGTTGAGCATGATTAGGGAGTGTGAAATTATTCCAGTACTAGACCTGGTGGACGAGGACATGAACGTTCTCCATCCAGATTATGAGGCAATGAGAGATACGCCACTTCCACTCCCAGATTGGTCAGAGCCAGAGATTGCTGATTTGGACACACTTTGTATACCAGTCCTAACTTTCACCAGAGCATGGGTTGAAAGGCATGTGAGCAGACTGAAGAGTAGGTCAATTCTTTTGACTTACAACTTGATGGGAGATCATAGGATGCCGACTACCAGCAGAAGGAAACAAATAACCTGAGGTCCAAAATCTCGAAGGAAGGAGCCAGTTCAGTCGGAGCCTCCGAAAATTGTGGTTGAGTCACCTAGGCCCTTGGAGACACGTTCTCCAAGTATACAGGAGGTTTCGCTATTTGCTATCAGAGAAATGTGTTGAATCAGGAACAGGAATTACATGAGGAAAATCAGCCACCACGAAGAGAATCAGTTGGCCAAAGTGTTAACGCACCTACTAGAGATGATCAGCAGGAGGAAGATGAGGAAACTGCTACTGACACACACTTCCAGCATGAGCTTGAGGCGGCTCTAGAGGATGATGCAATTTCAGGAGATACTCAGCCATTAGAGGCCAATGAGCCTCGCCAGAATGAAGTTAGAGTAGAAGTCCATGAGGAAAAAGCAAGAGATGAGCAGCCGTTTGTTATACAGTAGGTAGTACCTAATTGGCTTAGAGATAGAATGAGGAGGAGCCCTAGTGAAGAGGCTGATCCAGCGGTAGAGATGGAGGAATTTTTGAGTAGGATCAACGCACCTCCAACTAAGAAGAGAGCTAGGAAATTTTCGAAGATCTCAACAGATGAGGATGGCTCTCGCACCCTTCACATGGCTGTGCCAAGGGTTGATTGTGATCGAGATGAGGCTGTACCGGAGAATTATATGATCACAACCATAGAGTTAGGTCGCCCCACAGGAGCACATATTATTGAGGAGTGTGACAACTCCTATCAGGCGCTCAAGGACAGATTGCTCAGGACTGAAGGCAAGTACAAGAAACTGAAGAAAGAGCACAAGACTTTGATTGGCTACATGCAGCATTTGTCTTGTCCTTGTGGGCAAAAGATTCCGACACTTGAGCTTCCAACCGAGTTATCTAGGGAATCAGTTAGTGGCCTAGAGGATTTGAGGAAGATGGCACAGGAGGCGGACAAATGGGTTGCAGGTGTCCGTGCCGAGACAAAAAGGTTCATGGAAGATCTTGCTCATGCTTATTAGCAAGCTTTCGGCATTATGGCACAGATGGAGGCAGTTGATCAGGCCTGGGGTGATGCTCATGTTTATCAGAGCAAGATTATTCAGCGTCTGGAGGATCTAATGTATACTCCTTTGCAAATGTTGATTGATGGAGGAGTGATTCAGGAGGGTGATAGGTACGATTTTACCAGCTGGTACTCTTTAGTTATCACAGGCCGTGGATTCTTTGATGCAGCATAGGCAGATTCATCCAGAGTCAAGAAGGCTAGGCTGAACATCATTGACGGAGTCTTGAACACCTTGGAGGCGATCTTTGCTAGTCGGCTGAATTCTAATGAGGTGACTACTGATGGCTTGAGGAGTAGGCTGCCACCTTTCTTTTCAGAGGTGAAGACTTTTGTGCAGGATGACTTTGAAAACATTTTGACTTCCTCCAGCCTGATTCAAAATGCCCAGGATGCCTTGACCACTTGGAGAAAGTCTTGCACACGGCATGGGCAGTCAATTACGGTGTTAGAGTTTCAGCTTGATCACATTCCGCCAATTTCAGTTCAGGAGGTTGAGGTTGTGCTCGCCAGGTTCATTGATTTTGTGGCCAAGGAGAAGGAGAACGGAAATGCACTTCTAGATAATGACCTTCTGGAAGATTGATTGTGGGCATTAATTGCCTTTACTATTTTGGGAGTGAGTGGGAATCTTGTGATTCATTTTTTGTACCACTCCCCATTCTAGTTGTTTTTAGGGTTAGGGTTGAGGTGGCTTAATCTAAGCCATTCATTTGATTGTAATCTGAGCCGTCCATTGGACTGGGCTATCTATAAATGGGGCATCCCCCCTCATTTGTACTTTAGTAGAAATTAGACTAGAGAATAGACATTTTGATAGAGCATAGAGAGACAGTTTAGAGTTAGCATAGTTTCATTGCTTAGCATAGTTTGAAGGAGAAGGAAAGTTCTCCCTTTGAGAATTTTTTAAGGAATTGTTACGAAGACTATCATAATAAAAGAGTTTCATTGATGGTGAATTTGTCTTTTGTTATGAGCAGTTAGTGAGGTTTCTTCGCCCTTCAACTTCAAGTAGAGCATAAGTTAGAGTAATTTTTTTTATTTTCATGCAAATAGTTAATTGTGGGTGGTTGTGTTTGATTTAAGTGAGCTTCGTTTAAATCCATACCACTAGCAAACTTATTGATGGTAAGTTTGCCCTGCGTGGTCAACTGGAATACTTTTTAGACTTAACTTTGATTGAGATTCACGTGTATGTATGTATCGTTTTGATGGTATTTGCATTGTTGAGTCGTGATCTGAACACCTTCCGTTGCTCCTTTGAAGATTGCACCAACCTTGTTGAAGCTGTCCAACGCGAGGCAAGACAAAGTTCGGTTGAAGTTCATTGAAGTCAAGCTCAATACCTCTTGCATTTAGAATAGAATTTAGACTTTCTAATCCCCGCAGCCATTCAATTCAGTACATTTCTGGTTAGTTTTAGGAAAATTCATACCTCAACGCCAAATCATTCGCACAAAATTCCCTTCCAGTCATTAACCTGCTGTCAACTGCAAACATCCTGAACAATTGTGTAAGTCCCCTCATGTAAACAGCAAATCACAAGGAACCTACTGAGGGTATTCCATAGCATTCCGGAACCTTGGAGTTGAACATACGAACTTTCTGGCAATCTTAGCGTATGGAATTCTTTGATCAAGAGAGAATGGAGTAGCCTTCGGATTACTTTGTTCTGCTGATTGGTGCGGTCACAAAAATCACATCAACAAAACCCACATTAGAAATTGCACTTGCAATAGGAAGTCTTTCGTACGGTACTGGAGAGGCACGACTTCCTTAAGTAAATTTCCCAAATCCCCGCTAGGGGCGCTGCCCCTCAACCCCATTGGGAGCATTTCCCTCAAACTCCCATTGAATTCATTTGATTTTCTAGGTACTCTCCACTATTTACTTTCAGTTTTACAAAAACAATTTGCTATTTTCATTTTGTTTCAAACTATCAATATCAGCGCATTGAGCATTTCACATGAGGATGCCATTTTGTATCTAATTTTCTTTCAAATCAATCAAATACAACTAGACTCAGTTTGTTTCTTCTATGTACTCATTTATTGACTCATTGGATGCATCTTATCATTGAATTTTGCAAAAAAAAAGCATTTTTAATGAAGTTTACACAATTTTTTAAGTTGCTGAGTTTTTTGCCGAATTTTCGCCGAGTTTTTGCCGAGTTGAGTTTTCCAGGCTTGCCGAGTTTTAGCAATTGGCGAGTTTTTCAACTATGCTTTCCATACTCTTTTTCTCCTTTGCAAGTCAAAACATGAGGTACGACATTCAACTATGGCACTACATATGTACGACACCATCTGGAAATTAAATAAGTTTGTCACTCAAGTTAATGGTTCAAAACCCATCCTTCAGCTAACAAAATAAGGACTCAACAATACCCATAAGTCAAACTGTTCCATTTGCCACCATCAAACTAGACAAGGGGTACAACCGTACAACCCTATTATGGTACGACTTCTTCCAAATTTCTAATGTTCTTTAACAACCACTTTAATGCACAGTAATGTTATTGGGGATTATATGAACTTCATTCACTATCACAGCCATCAACTTACCCAAACTGTTGTTATAAATTCAAACAAGAAGCATGGTTCAAGCTTGTACGGCCTAGTCCAGAGTACTACAATAAGTAATTTCAATATAACTTTAACACATGTTGTAATATCTGGAATTGAATAACAAACCCAACCTTCAATCTTGACTGGAATGTTAATCAATTAGCTTCAAATTATGCAAATGAAGCACAAGCATAGACTCTGAATGAATCTATCAACTATCACCCAGAGAGGATCTTTCACCACCGTGGATGATATTCTTCATGAGGGGTTTCGTCCTCTAGAAGTTTGAGATGAACCGGGTTTAATCTCCAGAACCACAAGGGTTTCGATTAGAGAAATAAAATAACTCCACATACCCAAATGGGCTCTCATAACCTCCTTTTATACTTTTCCCGCCAAACTCTCCAGAAGCTTCTATTTTAAAAATTCACTTTTTAATTTAAACTCCCTTTTAATTCTGAGAATGACCTTTTAATTAAAATAATGATAATTTGATACACGAGGTCCTTGTTTAATGCATCCATGAATTAAAACACTTCGTCTTGGTTTCGACGAACTATAACACTAAGGGCCTTTTTAAATATTTTAATTAATATTTGGCAACCTTAGTAATTTAATTAAAATAAAGCCATTATTATACTCATTTTGCGAAAACTGTCGGAATGCATTGGAATTGAAAACTAACTGCACTAGAGTGATCCCAATGAAGAATAATGACAAATGGAGCCGATCGAGCGACTTACTATAAATAGAAAGTCCCTCAAAGAATCTTGGAGCCCAAACCGAAAGCCAAAAATAACATTCAAAAGCATCGTAGAACTCCTCTACACCATCTGAGCTCATTAGTAACCTCAAATCACCCCTCTAACCATGCAGACACAAACCCAAAAATACATCTCCAATTGTAGAGCAGGAGAACCCTAAAATGGGGACATTACATGATCTTACTCAGAAAATCAGTTTTCCTCACAAATGCAACAATGAAAATTTTAGAAGATAGTTTCCTCAAAGGCAAGTGCAAATGAACAGGTTTTGGCATTCCTTTTATGGTTACTGTTTCTTTTGCAATAAGTTTAGTCATAAGGCGGTGGATTGTTCATTGTACAGTTAGTGCAAGGAAGAATTTTGGTTTCTTAAAGAGGAACTATAATCCATTTGCTCCTCTAATGGACTACAACATTATGTGCTCCAAGCGCAATAACTTTGGTCATACAATGCGTTCTTGTATAAGTAATTCTACAGAACCTCCAAAACAAAACAAGGAGTATGTTCATGACATGCTGAAGGAGAATCTACAAAAGTTTGGAAGAAGAAGCAAGAGCATGAAATGAAGGAGAAATCCATGCTAGTGCAAGCAGCTCTCCATGTGCAAAACGAAGGAAATTAGTGGTACATTGACAGTGGTTGCTCAAGCCACATGACAAAGGGATAAAAGCAAGTTCCTCACTTTAAAGGAAATAAATGGAGGTACTGTGAAGTTTGGAGATAATACTACGACAAGGATAATAGGAAAAGGAACTCTTGGTTTTGACAATGGAAAGACAAAAAATGAAAATGTATTATATGTGGAAGGGTTGAAGCATAATCTTCTAAGTGTGAGTCAATTATGTGATCAAGGGCACACTCTCACATTTCATCCTAGTGGTTGTGAAATCAGAAAGACAAGAACATGGAAACTTGTTGCAGATGCTAGTAGAACTGCAAACAATCTCTATATAATTAATGAAATCAAAGGAAAAAAGTGTTACATGGCACAAGAAGATGAGAGTTGGTTGTGGCATAAAAGGATGGGACATTTGAACTTTAACAACATTGTGAAGATCAATAATAAGCAAGCCGTGGACATGCTGAAGATAACAAAGCCTCCTAATACTATCTACAAACAGTCCCAGTTTGGAAAGCAAACAATGTCATGTCCACGAAATCGGACATTGAGATAATTAAGAAGCATAATTAAAATAGATATCCATTTTGACATTACACAATGGTAATTATCCAAGACAACATTATAAATGACATCGTAAATATTATTACGATATAATAGATATTAAAATATATAAAATTAATATAAAATATAAACATAAAATAATATTATAATTAAATTATTGGACAATTATAATAAATACTTATTAAAGGGATAAAAATAAATATTATTAATATTATAATTACCATAAGGTAATATTATAATATTACCATATATCAATAATAATTATAATAAAGAATATATAAACTAATGCTTTCAAATCAATATTAAATAAGGTAACATATATTAATACTAAAACATATAATAAAGTGGATTAGAGGTAAATTCAAAAAGCAATCGGTTCAAAAGCAGCGATCGGGGAAAGTCACGACCCTGTGGCGAAGACAAATAGCCAACGAATGAAGGGGATTTGGGGGGAGAGTCAACAGGTATAACGTGGGACCAAAAGGTCACCTTTAGAAATAATAATACCTAGCAGTAGATATAAGTTGGGGATCAACGTGTCCTCCATGAGGGAGCCAATTATCGGTGGATTACAATCCTGACGCAGAGGTCATCATGCGTCCTCTTCTAGATGTCCAAGGCAATCAACATGAACCCGTGGTAAATAGGATAAGAGATATCAGAAGCGGGAGATTCAGACTATGAACTCTGCGGAATAGTGGAGAGTTGGGAAGCGAACGTATACCATCATGGAGCCACAAATTACAAAGATATCACAACATGACATCCGCCATCATCATGGGAGACATACACCACCACCACTAGACAAAACCACCGTGGCTGGAGATATATAAACTTTGGACGGACAAGGGCAACAGTTCGCTGAACTAAGAAGGTCGATTTGTATGTTCTTTCTGGTGGCATGGCACAAGACAATTGACTCACTGGAGTGGACCAATTAAGCTATTTGGTAAGAACGAGTTTATTAGGGTTATATGATTGATTAAAACAAATGTGATCAAAGGCATCAATTAGTTAAAGCTTGAAAGGAAGGAAGGACATCGAATGGAGGAAAGCGTAAAAGGAAAGTAACATTCTGAAAGGATTAATTATGTACGCCACCAACAAGTGATAATAACTTTGGAATGATAAATGGTTTTCTCTTTGAGATCTGATAGATGTTAGTAGCTACCCTTTGTACTTACGAAATTATATAAGGATCATTCATAAGAGTAATACAAAAGGAACAAGTACCCCTTTGACAAGAAGAAAATGTTTATGTCATCTTTGATCTTATTTGATATTATCACTAAACTGATTGATCTATAATGCTACCAATGTCTCTTTGAGAAACACTTTGAATGAAAGATTTGGGTTTAGGTGTTTCTATCAAAAAGGGGACATTACAAGTGGTATCAGAGCAACTTTCCTGCCATCCTGTGAAAATAGTGTATGCAAACTTACCAAAGCAAAGGTATACTCTATAAACATATAGAACACATTCTCAATTATGCAGATTAGGTATGTCCTGTAACCATTGAATGTAATCACTTCTGTACTGGATGTAAGGGTAAAATAAGTATCAAGATATATGTGTGTGAATGAATATCTATGTTGATAGTCTGCATATCTATGATTAGTCATTTGTTTATGGTCCATGGGTCATATCCCGCCTAAAATTGTGAGATTTTGAATAGAAAACGGTGATATTATTTTATACTTAAATATATGATGACTAGTAAATATATAATAGGCAATTGATCAATACAATTTATGCATGATAATATCTGTCTAATTGATGTTATTTATTATCAACAAACCACTATTATAATGTTGCTAATATGTTATCTTAAATTGGACGACTAACAATGCCATGATGATCTATCACTCTATTCAAACATAGTATAAGAAGGCAACATCGTTGGTTGGAGGTTTCTGCAGATCAAAATGGTAAGTATTAGGTGCGTACTTTCATAGCCCTATATTAGCAATGCCTTTATATAGTTGGAAAACAATATTTGTTAAAAAATGTTATAAATGATTGATAAGGGATTGGTGATTGATAGATTTATATCATAATGAACTAATGCATATACATTCATATGATAAATGGATTATTAATATTTTGATGAATTCATGAATCCTCATAAGCATGTTGCAATTGTGGGTAACTTGTTAATATGATAATCATTAGATGCAATTGTTTGTATCATAGTTGAAAAACTCGTATAAAACTTGCCTGACTCGCGAGTAATCGCGTGGCAAAGTGTGAGGCGAGTTAATCGCATAAAAACTTGCAGCCGAGTAATAGTTAAAAATCGCGGCCCGTCGTTTGCTAAAAAATGCGAAAAATCGTGCGTGAATGAGGGAAAACGTGGGCACCATAGTGAATAACGTTTTTTTATAATTTTGCCCTAAGTTTTTTCGGGACTCCCGGACACAAACTGTAAAAAGTGCGTTTTATTTTCATTTTATTCACCGCGCATAGAGCAAACGGCGCACAGGGAAAAAACGCACAGGAGAAAAACGACGGCACTGGAAAAAACGACGGCACAGAAGAAATCGACGGCTGCAACAGGTAATTTTCTTTGTTTTCCTGCGAATTTCTCCATTGTCCAACTCCATTCGATTATTTGCATTCAAATTTGACGGGATTTAGAAAACAAAAGACCTAAAAAAAATTAAAATCCATGACGTTTTTGCCCCTAAATTTTTTAATTAATTTTTTTTTAATATTTTTGCCCAGATCTATCATGGTAAATTTTTTAATTAATTATTATTTTTATTTATTGATTTGCAATCAAATATTTGTAAAACTAAAGAATAATTTATATATATATAAAATAATAATTATAAGTATTTAAAAAATTGAAATTTTTTAATTTAATTGTTTTTTAAAACTTATAATTTAAAATTTTAATATATTAAGTTATAATTGATTTAAGTTTATAATATATTAACTTATAATTTTTAATTTGATTTTTTTTAACTTATAATTTAATATATTAATTTATAATTGATTTAAGTAATATAATTTTTAATAATTTAATTTAATATATTAACTTATATTTGTAAAAGAAAATTGAAAACTTTTAATTTAATTTAATTTATTTTTAAAACTTAAAATTAAAAATAATTGAAATATATTAATTTATATTATGATAAATTGATGAATAGTAGAAAAGAAAATAATAACAAAAATAATGACATTAAAATTGCAAATTTTATTTCAATATCATTATTTTTGTTGTTATTTTCTTTTCTAGTATTCTTTATTATCAATTTATCATAATATAAATTAATACATTAAAATATTTCAATCATTTTTAATTTTAATATGTTTGAAAATTCAAATCTTTCAAATTTCAATCATTTTTAAATTTTAATATGTTTCATTTATTTTGTTTATCTTGCCTCTCTTTTGCTAGGTATTTTATTAATGGCTTATGCAAGTAAAAAGAGTGGTGGCAAACCAAGAGATCCTTGCTGGAAACATGGAACACCAGGGGCATTGCGAGGAGAATTTATTTACAACCATTGCAATGACTCTCTTTTTGGTGGCATAAACCGACTGAAATACCACCTTGCACGAATCCCTTCCTGAGATGTTAGACCATGTAAAGAGGCACCCGAAGAGGTTGAGATGGAGGCCAAAGCACTCCTTGCAACATTTGACCAAAGGAAGGAAAATAAAAAGAGAACAGCAAAGGCAATGGCGAGCTTGGTCAACCAGTAGAGACAATTTCTTCACACGCACAGCTTGATCCTATCCCTATGGATGAGGCACCTGTTGGCGCACCTGTTGAGGCTCCTATTGAGGAAACTGCAACTATACCATCTAGGATACATTGATGATTGATAATTTTTATTGATACTGAAACTTGAAGTTGATATGTATTGAGAAGTCAAACTTGTTTTTTGGTCTATGATACATTGATGATTGATATGTATTAAGGTTTTGAACTCAAATTTTTGATTTATATATGATGAAATCAGTTGATACATTGATGATTGATATGTATTAAACTCTAATTTTGATTTATATATGATGAAATCAGTAATATGTTCTAAAAATATAGTTTATATGTGTGTTTTTAAAAAATATTTTTAAAAAATATGTATTTTCAAATATTCGATAAATTTGCCGAGTTATTGCCAAGTCCCGAGTTTTTAAAAATTTTGGGTCTGCCGAGTTATTGCCGAGTCCGAATTTTTCAACTATGGTTTGTATCATCAAACAATCTTGTAGATAGTTGAGGGATGGAACCGATAGGTTGAGCAGATACTAGGGTCCCTTCGAGGTAGACCACCCTCATTGGATGACTGTGGTCTGCCATTGAGGGCCAAGAGGGTTGTTTAGCCGCTCTTGGGTTGAGAAGGGAGTGCTCTAAGGGCCTCCTATGGAAATCCTTCAAACTATTGCATGGACGGCGTGTCTGCCCACTACCAAATTATCATTCTTTTTCAATCAAATCATTAGGGAGGGGAATTGGACACCCATGAAGGAGAGCCGATACTAGGATCTCTTCGAGGTAAGCCACCTATTGATGTGATTTTCGTGACCGCACCAACACAGAATAAAGTTCACCAACGGCTACCCTATTCTCTCCTGATCAAAGTATCCAGCACGCTAAGATTGCGAGAAAGTTCGTGCATTCAACTCCAAGGTTCCTTCAGTGCAATAGAATACCCTTAGTTGCCTCAATGTGTTTTTGCTGGTATTTCAAGGGGATTTACACAATTGTTCGGCAGCTAATAGCAGACAGCAGATTAAGGGCTTCATGTGGTTAGAATGATTTGTCGGGTAAGTGCAAATTTCCTAATACTAACTAGAAATGTACTGAATTTAAAATGGTTGTAGGGATAAGAAGGTTCAAATCTACTCTAAGGCGTGGGACATGGTAATCAATTCTTGCAGACTTCAATCGGGCCTTGCTTTGCTTCGCTTCAGACAACTTCCACAAAACCGGTGCAATCTTCAGAGGAGTAATCAAAAGTATTCAAATCACGATTCAGCATGAAGACACCATCAAAACGATGCATGCCAACATGTAAACCATAATCGAAGTTAAGTTCACAATGTTCCAGTTGACCACGCAAGGCGAACCCACCGTCAGCGAGCCCGCTAGTGGTATGGATAAGCGAAGTCTTGTTCAAATCAAGCACCACATTCCACAATTACTAAGTACTTGCATGAAATGAAATCTACTTTACTTTAAGCTACTTCAAGATTCTACGTGAATTGGAAGGACGAAGAAGCCTCACTAGCTACTCATAACAAAGAAGAGATCACCATCAATGAAAACTCTTTTATTATGAAAGTGTTCACAACAACTTCTTACAAAGTATTCAAAGGGAAGACTTTCCTTCCTTTTCAGTCTAAGCTAAACTATCAAACTATGCTACCTTTTATTCTATCAATCTGTCTCTATTCTTTCTCTGCTATTCTAACTTCTAATGATACAAATGAGGGGGGATGCCCCTTTTATAGCTGGCCAAGTCCAGCAGACGGCTCAGATTACAATCAGATGGATGGCCCAAATTGTGCCACCTTAGCCCTAACCCTAAAAAGAGGAGTGGAGTAATAAATGAACAATTAATGTCCACCATCCTCTAGAAGATTCTCGTCCATAGACACGTTCGCATTGTTCTTGTTCCTCTTCTTGACTGCAAACTGGATAAGTCTGGTCGTCATTGCTTCAACTCCTCGAATGGATATGGCGGGCACGTCCATCTAACTTCAAGCCTGCAACTTCTTTCCTCTGCTCGACAATGATTTTTCCTCCTTGATGTTGTTCTTCAATTTTGAAGTACTTGATGGTGACCATTAACGCTTGGGTTTCCATTTTTCCATCTATCCTGAACTTTGAAAACATTTCTTCTTTGCCACTTGAGTAGGGCACATACTAGGTCTCAACACTTAGCCATTTTCTCCAAGTATTCGCCTCATCTCCTCAAGTCATCATGCCTTGGCCTCAGTGTTCACCCTGCAAAACAAGCAAGGAGAAGAGCATCAAAATACTTCATAATATAAACTCACCTTACTTACCTGATTTTCATGCTTTAACTTCTAAGGTCTGAGTGATCTCCGGATCTAATAGGGTTCATCGTTTTTCTCTAGCCAACTTTGCTTTCTTCATGACTTTTTTAAACATCTGTAGGCTGGGGCAAATGACTCCTGTGCATCATATTTCAATGCCTTAGACAAGTTTCATCCTCCTCAAGGGCGTATTTAAGAGATGCATGCTTAAAATCATCTTTTGAAAGTGTTAACTTCAACTGCATCTTCTTCAAGAAATTTATTTCACCAACTGAGGTGTTGACAACTTTGATTTTATTCATCTCTGGCTCAAGAAGATTATTTTCACGAAGAATTTGATCAAATTCACCTAGGTAATCACTTCAAATTCATCCGCCAAGGCATTTTATTTCAACAACATATTTTATCCTTCTTGCCTTAGAAAATTTTTAAATTTTCACTTAGGGAATTTCATTATTCAAGTGCTTATCAAAATCTTCATCCCGAAATCCTTGGCGAGCTGTGGAAGACTTTGAAATCCATTCCTTGTCGAAGATGTCCGATACCTAGAAGAAAATTCCCTTCAGAAAGCGTCGAATTCATGTGTCTACAAACGAAGGGGTACATTTAATTTTTTGAATTTTTAACCTTAGAAAAATATTTCTCAACCAAATTTATTCTCATCCTTCATATCTGGGCGTATTTTCGGTGGGCCTCCTGCCATTTACAAGCTTGGGCGCATATCAAGGGGTTTAGAGGAACTTTTAACACTTAGAATATTTTCTCATCCTTATCCTCCAACTTGGGCGCATATCATGTGCTGAGGAGGAAATTTCAAACACTTAGCAACTTTTCAAAATCTTGAAAGTCAAACAAGTTGGGCGCATTTTACACATTGAGGTGGATTTATTTCCAATGCCCTAGATTTTTTTATCCATCTTCACCTTGCATGGGCGCATTCAAAGGGTAAAGGAGAAAGTAACACTTAGACTTGGCTTCACCTTACTTCAAACATGGGCGCATTTTGAGGGTGGAGGTGGACTTAAGTCCAACACTTAGGCATTTTTCTCATCTCCCTGTGAAGTGGGTGCATTTTCAGGGGTCTATAGGAAATTTTTATACTTAGAATTTTTTACTTCTGCTAGCTATATCTTTAACTTGGGCACATTTTGAGGGTGGAGAAGGATTTAGCAAACACTTAGAAATTTTCCATTACCTCATGCTAGAGATGGGTGCATTTAGGGGTAGGAGGTGGACTTAAATACAGACTTACCATTTTTTTTCTCATCTGCTTATTTCTCCTTGGGCGCATTTTGGGGATCTAGCAGGATTTTCTTCATAGTTAGAAAAATTTTAGCTTCCTGCCAGCTTGAGGGTGCATTTTGAGGTATGAGCAGGATTTTCTTCAGACTTAGGCGTTTTTCTTATTCTCCTCTGGCCAGCTCACGCCTTACTATATGTAGTAAGTCCTTTGATTTTCACATGTAATGACCCCTTTTTAGTGGAGTTATCGAAACCCGAATCTTGCACTCAAAGCGTTTCTCAAGGAGACATTAGAAATGTTAAAGAATCAATAAGTATCAATGATAATATCTAATAAGATTGAAAATGATATAAATGTTTACTTTTTGTCAAAGGGTTACTCATTTCTTCCCTATCACTCTTAGGGATGACTCTTCTATATAATCTCATAAGACCATCTAATAGCTATTAAATGACTATTAAGATCTCAAAGATGATATCCTATTGTACCTTTTATCATAATAAAGTCATTATTACCTATAGGTCCCAATAATTGCTACAAGCATTATTATTGGACAACTATAAAATAAATATTGTATAATGATTTAGCAAAGTATATTTAGCAGCGTATGAATTATATATGTAATGAACACATTACATTTAATATATTTATATTTATCTTATATATATATCAAATATGTCTTAACACCAACCTTAATTAACTCCTTAATTCACTCGTTTATAATCATTTATTCATCCTTTGATGAGTCTCCAACATAATTTATAGACAGCTAATTTATGATAGAATTACTTACCCTCTGCCTTACCATTTGTCTCAGTTGGCCTGCAGACGCTCTTTCTATCACCTTTCCATCGATAATTATAGAAGGTTCCTTTACTATGTGGTAGGCTTCTATGCCACTGTTTCCTCCATTTCCCTGACTTCTCCTGGACTAATGGCTGACGATGAGCCTTCAAGTTGAAATCCTTCTGGTGAGGATGGTCTCAGACTGGCAGCGACAACAACTCTGAAGTCTTGTGTTCAACCAGATAGAAGTCGTGCAAAGATTTGAGCCATGCCGGGAGAGCCTCGAGAAAGATTGGCATCGATGCGTGGAATCCCAAGCTCATGTTGCGCTTCCACTATGTCGAGTATTTTGACTTCGGAATGCCTTGCGTATACGGGATGTATCTACGAGGGTCCTTGTGTTCTTTCCTTCGTATCCTATACGGGTCCCTTATCGATTTATAGACGTCCCCTTATTCCCTGCAACTGATGTATTCCTTTTAGCGGTGAAGAATATTTCGTCCCTTCTTATTCCATTTCCTCTGTCAATTTCTCTAATCACCCTGATACACTTCTCCACTAGACACGATAATGCCTGAGGGGAGTGTATTGCCTTTGGAATGTATGTTATTCGATGGCGTCCAAATACCTTGTTGCTTAACTGGTCCGCCATGATCCCATTTAGAATCCACGTATTCCACCATTATTTTGTTTGGCCCAACTCAACCTCCACGCAAGAGCCCATGTCCTATTATCATTTCCGTTACTCTCAAAACCCGACAAAATTATCTTTTTTCCCTATCATATGCCCGGGTGTGATTCGCCAATATATAATTGAAGTTTGGTCTTGCCAATATGTAATGTCTTTTTTATTATAAAGATATTATGTGTCTTTACTCTAGCAATCGTAATTTTCATACCCTTTGGAGAGTTCGCTTCCATTTATTTATATCCTCCCAAGAATTATGTGCCAGTTCAAAAAGAAAAGCCACGACTCTTCTTTAGTGAGCGCTCCTCTATTAAGAGTTGTTTTGTTATAATTCATATTATATTCCACTTATAATATTTGCATATTATATTTTGAATTATATTTTTGTGTATTGATAAATTTTAGACTTATTATGATCAAATTATAATATTATTGATTATAATTATATTTAAATCATAATTACTATTTTATGCCTATATTTTATCTTAATTTCATATACTTAATATCTATTATTTCATAATGACGTCAATTATATTTATGTAAATGATTAACTAATTTAATTATGCTTCTTCCATATCTAAGTATCACAATTTCGGGGATATGACATCACACTTCTGAAGCTTGGATTGATTTGGAATTTGTGCCATAGGATCTTCAAAACCTAGTCGATCTGTTCACACTGCCATCTTGAGCTGACCTACTATTTATGGCATGTTTTTGAAGGTGGTTTACTATTTATAGCAATTGCTTGATTTCATGACCTCCACAACTCCGTTTGACTTGAAATTTGAATGACGTGACCCTCATCGGTAGACTTGCCTGTTCACACTGGCGCCTGCTGCTGACTTACTATTTATAGCCTGTTTCTGGAACGCCTTACTATAAATAGAAAGTGCTCCGATTGCCTTCAAATTTTACCGGTGGATAGCTTGAAAGATACTGATCGCAGTGGGATACACCAGTTTTCGAAAATTCTGGCATTTTACCCCTCATTTTGGGTCCTGAAGCTGGAAACCCTAATTTGACTTGCATGTCGATCAAACGACCTCCGTTTGACTCTGTTTATGTTGCACTTCACCCTGTTCGTGATCCTGATGTGCTGGGCAGCTGCCAAATCACTACTACTAAAAATAGTAAGTTTCTGAAAAGTGATCATCTCCGCTTGCATGTCACATCAACTGCGTGGCTCTTGAAAAACCCAAGGAATATGCTGACATGCGTTGAAAACTCAACATGGGGCCTAAGGCTGGATTCTGAGTCAGCTCACTTGGTGCATGGGAGGTCTTTGCAGGTCACAGGCAACAGAAGAACTGTAGACCTGCATGCAGACATGCATTGAAACAGGAATAGCCTCTGAGAGGCTTTGCAAGGCCATTGGACTTTACTTGGAAACAGAATACTTAGGTCTCAAAAGAGGAGCAGAATGGAAAGACATATTGCAGTGTATGGGAGAACTTGGCAGGTTGTGAGAGCAAGAACTTACTAAAAATAGTAAGTTGTCCGAATTCACAGAAATTTATTTGGGGACCTACTAAGACATATTGACTGCAACGCCAAAGTTAGATTTCAACTTGATTACTCCATTTGACTTCAAATTGACCAGAAAATCCAAAACCCTAATTCTATAGACTTAGCCAAAATCTCATGTTTAAGCTCATAGACGGGCACATACCTAGAAAGGCAGACAACATAAGAGAGAGACAAAACCAAAGCCAAAAGACAAGGAACAGAGAAAAAATTAGGGGGTCCCCATTTAAATGAGGTGATGTGTGAAAAGGTCACAACACCATCCTCTTCGATGACTACGGTTTACCAATGAGGGCTGAGGGGGTCAGTACAACGGGTGTTTGTTGACCACCCTCGGGCAGAGAAGAGAGGCGCTAAGGGCATCCTTGTGTGTGGTCCTCTCTTGCCTCACCTATGAGGTTGATGAACAAGGGATGACAACTTGGGGTGTTTTAATATCTATTTAGTTTACTCAGAAATTTACAGATTGAATGCATGATTACATATGATTTTCATGACTTCATTGTGTTTGGATTAATATATTTCAAGTTAGTATTATTATTTCATGAAGTATGATTGTGTCTAATCAATGTATATGTAACAACCTTTCCGGTCTATGGTTTCAAAAACTCAACCATTTAACGATTTCAGCCGAAGAACAACTAACTTGTTTTCATTCTAGGGTTTCCAATCGTTTCAACTGGTCATTTTAAATTTCCAACTAACTTCCAAGTTTTCAATTTCAGCTGAAAGGTAACATCTAACTGTTTCCATCAACCGACTCTCCGAAGATTAAAACTAAATAACTGTCAAACTAGGGTTTTCCCAAAATAAAGATAATCACTCTAAAAGAGATTAATTACTAGGGAACGATTAACCAATTTGCATCCTTCTCCTACTATAAAAACTAGGGCTTCATTTGCAGCTAAAAGAGAATTCAATCCATATGCCGTTACACTATACACTTCATCAACTATCTTTTAATTTCATTTTCAGCTGAAAAGAAACTGTTAACTATAAACATCTAACAGGAATTTGCAGAAGAATAATAATTACTTTTCTTTGCTTCCAGAAGATAACGAATAATTACTACGGCTATGAAACAATATAACAACTGAATAAATTCAAGTAGCTATCTCACTAAGTCTCTGAGAATCTTACAATGTTCATTAACATAAAAATAGCATTCAAGGCATAGATGAAATAGAGATTCAATTACCATTGCATGTACCTGGATTTACGAGAGAGGAAGAAATCCATTTGACATCATCTCCATACTATCTTACTTGGAAATCTTTATCGAGGGAAAGAGAACTATCATTAGGGGCTTTACCGCCCAACCAAGACCTACTGGTCTCCCGAGTTTCTTCAACTGAAGAACCCGCCCTTCACGAGGGTAATCAACATGGATCATTTTATCATCATGTCTCTGAGCCTGGTGTCCATGATTCCTATACTGCTGGTCGATCCCTCCTCTGTAGGTTCCTCCTATCCAGAAGGATCATTCTGACCAGAGTATATCTGGATCATGGAAGTTGACTTTGCCTAACTGGCATCTACCTTGGCCAAGGATTTTCAATGCTCTGGCACCACTGTGCCGATATCTCTGACACTATTGTGTCGATGTCTCTGGCACTACTGTGCCGTCAGCACACTCACCCTTGCTCGGCATGACAACTCTTAGGATTAAGTTGTAATTTATAATAGCAATTTTAATTACCTTTTCTTCTTAGTTCGAGGTTATAATTTAACCATTAAGTTTCATTCATAATAAAGGAGATTCATAGGCATTAAGGATTTTCAAGTCTCATATTTATCTCATAAAAGACTCAGAGAGCAATAATATGCACTAACCGACTTCCAACTTGAGGAAAGAGAATTTGGTTTAACCAAATAGATAAAGTTCTTAGATGATTTCCAAATGGTTCAAACTGAACCCAGATTCATAATCTTTTCACTTATTTAAGTTTAGGCTGATGTCTTATTGTATTCATAGAGCTGAAGAGACTAGGCACATAGTTATTCTCTTCTTATTTTAAATATCTGATGATTACTTAATGCTTTTACTGAAGAATTAAAGACACAAGGCTCTTAGCTTTCTGCATCTTACTAGCTGTTATATATATATATCCAGATTTATATCAACAAATCATCCACAATTAGGAACCATCAAGATTTCCAGAATGAACAGGTAATTTACTATTCAACCATTAAAGCTTTAGAATAGAGAAGAGGGAAGAGTTTTCGGTATATACAAGCACGAGTTATGATGGCCTGAGGATAATTCCATCCCATTCAGATTCTTATCATTTCTCTTCTCTTGGGTTCATAACCTTAGGATTCTTTGTTTATTATCATGATTTAGATCTAATCATAAAATAAGATTATTTGATGACTTAAAGGAAAGAGAAGGTAAGAACGTAGTTTAATTTAAGTGTTCACCAAACTCCCATCTTTTAAAGACAGGTTAAGATCACGGTAAAGAAGGGTTACCTAACCAGATCAGACCAATGTGAGTGATGTGAGTCTTGAGTAAGGCAGAGTGGTTAATGCACTCGGTATGACTTAGTTATACTCAAGGTTCAGGTGATTGGAATTCTAAATTAAGAGACTTCACCGATTGAACATGAAGAAGAGTCCAAAAACCTCCACAGCATCATCAAAACAGAGGATCAAGGTTTGCGAATTAGATCCTTAAACCGACAGGAATAAATAAGAAATTTGATGAGAATCTGCCTTCAGGGTCGGCTTTGATTCCAACCCAACAAGGCTAAAGGTTATATACAAGAAATTAGGTGTCAACCCAACGTATTCAACAAAGAGTAACTAATTCGATTTAAATCATACTCATGTATTTTCGTTGCCAACTGAATATTATTCGACAAAGATATGGAGCAATGTGAATTTAAGTCTCATTCACAAAAGAAAGATATGTTTACTTGCCTTCAAAGAATTGGTGAAACCCCAAGCTCGAAAAATATCTCTACGCGCCACAGACAATTCCCGTACAAGGAGAAGCGTAAGGAAATTCTTCCTCAAGACTGGTCGAAGGACACCACAGAAATTCCACGATATCAAGAAGCAGAGATTGGAATGCGAGATAACTTGCTAATAGCGCCTCACTTAAATCAATTCAAATTCGATTCTCTGATAAAAGAATGCGGCTTCCAAAACTCTGGATGGTAAAAGGAAAATAAGCAAGTTCGTTGCTGAATGGAACAAGGGACAGAAATGAAAGAAACAGATTCGGTTAAAGATCTCTAGCACAGAGGCCGAGATTCCAGATTTTTAATGAAAGATTATAATAAGAGTAATATGGATTGAAGGACTAGCTCAAAACGATTAACCTCCCAGAAGATTCTTCCCCTCCACTATATGAAAATGCTTCTTCTTCCCACGCCCCATCCCTTCGTCTGCCACTCTAGGACGTTTCAAGAAGGGAGATGGTGCGTTCAAGAAGGGAGATGGTGCGGGAGCGAAAGAGATTTCTTCATAACTCCGATTTTCCCCGAGAATTCAAAATAATTCCAATTAATTATAACCATTCGATGCCAATATTTAATATCTACATGTATTAAATTAATATTCAATCATAGTTCGCTCCTCTTCTAATTTATTATTTACTATAGCATTATAAATCAATTTGCAATTCTCTTAAAAATAATTAAAGATTAATATATGTATATATATTTAAAATTAACTT
>VDFB02139000.1:27656-89429 GCA_007258455.2 Sequoia sempervirens
GATATGAACACATGTGAAACTCATGGGCAACTAAGAAACCGGTAATCTGTGTGTGGAGAATATCGTGATGAAGGATGCCCGTCATAATGCTCCAGAAATGATGCGACCAATAATGTAATACATCCAAGGCTAGAAAACATTTGCATGTGCTTGACCTGAGACACGATTCAGGAGTGTGATTAGAATCGCGTACTCATCCTTGTATTCACCACAACCCACATTGTTTGGCAATCTGTTCTTCGCTTGTTTCAACCATCTTTCTGCCATCTTCTTTTGACACTTGTCCACATCAGCATCAAATGCCTGCTCACACTACTCCATAGAAATAACTAAACTGTTCTGGTGTTGAGGAATGCCAAAACTCCTTTCGATGTCCAAAGGCTTGAGACTGCAAATGATCCGTCTGTTAATTGACGCTATCTCACGAGTAGTAGGATTGTAATGCTTAATGCAAGCCATCACAAACTCAACACAGTGAACGGAGATAGGTATGGAAGCGGCCTCTAATAACCCAGATTGCTCAATATTTTGAATGATTGAACTTCTGATCTTGACAGGATCTAAAACTGCTTCTGGCAACACTTTGTGAAGATCTGTCTCAACCAACCTGAGGAAGTCATGAGTAAGGACTGTTTTGGTCCTGTATTCTAGCTGAGTGAACTGCATTTTGGAAAACTCGCCTGTTGACTGTGAACTTGACTATGTTCTGACAAGATTTCTAGAAGCTAAAAATAGCCTGCGAGAGTTAAAAATAACCTTTCGAAGAATTATTTTCAGCAAAAAATCCAAGATATGGGTTTTGTCCAGAAAAGGATTCTAAGACAACCCAGAACGTCAGATTTGCGAAAATTCAACTTCTACTTGATCATACAAAGACTTTTCACTTGAGAAAATTAGTAACTCAAGAACGAATGTTCTGAAGTTAAAAATTCATGAAAAATCAAACGTACAAATTTAACTCGAGGAAATTATATAAGAATGATCCAGATACTAAAACTTGTAGAATTCGCCAATTTCAGGAACATGCAAATTGTATTTTGAGAGAAATCTGAGATTGAAGGATGAAAAAGACGTTTTTATGATGCCTTCTTCTGTGAAAATCGCCCAAGATTTCTTCAAATTATTGACAATTGTGAACTTTGATCTACAAAAAGATATGTTAGGTAAAATCGCCTCTGGAAATTGATGAAGATTTTGCCTTTGAATTGGAAAAATTCGCCTTGTTTTTGAAAACTACGAATTTTCCTCTTGAAATTTGCGCCTTGAAGAAATTCGAATTTTCCTTTTAAGAAAATACGAATTTATATTGAATTTGAGGATTCGCCTTTGAATATGAAATTCGCCTTTGAATATTGAAGGATTGCAAATTGATACTGAGAACGCCTTGGATCTTGAAATACGCCTTTGATCTCTGAAGAACTTGCGAATTTTATTACTATGAACTCCCTTAAAGGTGTGCGCCTTCTCCTCTTGAAGAAATACGAATTGCTTTGAAATTGCTTTGAAAAATTGATAAACTTCGATTTCCCTTTTGAAGATATGAATTCGCTTTGAAAAACACGAATTTCACTTAAGATTAAATTTGCTCTTAATGAAATCGAATTTCCTTTGAAAACTCTGTGAATAACAATGAAGGTGCCACACTTTAAATAAGAAGAAATTCGCACCAATTAGTAACTGCAAGAATTGAAAACCCTGACAAGAATAGAAGATCTCTGATTGGTTGCCTTTCAGTTCCACAGCCACTGACTAGAAGTTCGAATTTGAATAAATAATAAAATATTTTTTATCATGCAATTAGCAAATTGCCATTTTAATGCTAAATTTGCAAAATAAATATTTAATATTTTGAACTTCAGTTGACAATCCAGAATGAAGCTTTGAGATTCATCGTTAGGCTTCAACAATTCCGAAAAGTCATCTCTTGAGCTCATAGGCATCCATTTGCTCAAGTTATACCACTTTTTATTAACTTCCTATTTTATAGCTGTCAACAAAGTCACGACTGGCCATCTTCGACACTGATTTCTAAGTGACTGAGTGATGCTGGGACTGATCTGGAGGATTCATCGGAAAGCCTACTGAACAAGGAAGAAATGTCTGCTGGGAGACACTACTGCAAAATCCATCGTTTAACCCCTTGAAAAATTAGGCGCCCCTGATTAAATTGCTTTACGGGTTCCAAACTCAACCATTTTCCTAAACTGCCATCTGACACTTCAAACGGCTGCTGACGGTGAATGGTGAACCCTACTGACGAGAAACGAAACTCACTGCATGCCTGAAGACATTCTGCATCCAACAGATATATGCACGACACCTGAAAGCTGGATTAAGGGCCTCAAAAGTAAAAGCGCCCCCGGCTCTTAGTTGCACTGACACCATTTTGACGAAAGTTGAACTTTCATCCAAGTACCCTACTTTGACCTCTGATATTTGGAGCTGGGATGACCCGATTCAGGCACTATCTGTTTTAACGGACAGCCAGAAGGGCCCACAAGAGAAATCTCTGGAGATGACGAAGCAAGAAAACTGCTTCTAAGACCTCAAAAACTCCAGTGCGTATTTTATTTAAAATTACCGCTCCAGACTTGAGCCATTTTCTGGATGTCCTCACTTTGCAGTATTACACCAAAGACCTCGCACGTACGAGTGACTGCCAAATCCCGAAGACTGACGGCTATGCTCATTGGATAGATAAAATGATTACGCTCAATAGCCGTGAAGACTTCGAACGCGAACAACCTCATCTGACAGGCCAAAAGGCTAGGCACCTCTAGACTGTAGAAATACACTGTAAATTGTTTGTTGGTCCGCCCGTGAAATTACGTGCTTCGTAGAACCTCTGCCACGATCACCTGGAACGTCGGATCGACAAGCAGGATGATGCACTGCGAAGCTAGGCTAGAGTAGTACTAATGTCAGGAAGACTTTGTCTGCAAATTTTGGCATCTTGAAGCTCATTTAAACCAGCGCCCCTGGGCTGTACTTGCACTGGGAACAAACGGAGAAGCTCAGAAATGTGAAAACTCCATTATAAGCTGATCTTCAGATGACTACTGCTGGAATTCTGGGATTCGGATGACTATGCTTGATATCTTGTTGGATAAGCAGACTAATTGTGAACAAATTAACTATATCAGCTATAAGAAATGCCAAGATTTACCCCCTCCTTAAGATGGGCGCCCTCAAGCTATACTTGCGCTTTTGCCTGAAAAGAACAATTTTCTCCTCTCTGGAACTTTGGGAATTTCTACTTCTGACACTGTTTGCCGGAGCTGCGGATCTCGGAAAGCTTCGCTGGATAGCTCATCAGATAGCCGGACCAATTCTGAAGAGATTGACTGGATGCTTGAACACTTTCGACAAGATCTTAACCTTTAAAAAGCTGGGCGCCCCTGAGCTATAGTTGCGCTTTTGTGCTTTTTCTTGAGAAATCTTCATAAATTAACCACTGAAAACTCCGTCTCGATCACTGAAATCTTCATGTGCAACATGAAACGCCATCGTGAGATGTTCCTCTATCATGAAAAGCTCCATTCTGAGTCTCTGCTTCAGGTTCTGTTCAATATAACTGACTTTGACTGACAAACTATTGACAAAAACTCCATGCTTGATATTGCCCAAAACTGTATTTTACATTATTTTAGCAAGGTTTAGACTCTTTTATGCAAAATGCCTTGATGAAGCAAAAAAAATTGGTTTGGGTACAACACAGTGCATACTCTATGACTTTGTGTTTGCATACTTTGTGACTTTGAATTCAAGTGTATACTTCATGATGATGTATTCGAGTGTATTGTTCACACATATACTTCATGTTTTACTTGTCTTATGGTGTTCTGGGCATGCTTAGAAACTTACTGATGTACTCTAATACATGACTATTCCATTTTGCATACCTTGCATTTGCGTAACTCATGCCTTGTATGTATTTGTTTGTATTTTTCGAGTGTATCTACGAGCATTCTCATGCCTATGTTCTTTATGTATGATCATTTCACGCATTATGCTCCATGTGTATGATTCCTCTATGTATGCTTCCTGTTAGAGTGCATCTATATTGCTTCCTACCTTATGAGTATTTATGCATTGGATACCTTGTTTGGGTTTATGTGCTCTACGTATGTACTTCAAGTGTATTTCTTTCCCTGAGTATAATTATATGGTGTACATGACTTTTGTGTAATTTATTGTTCAATGCTTCATTGTCTGTCTTACTCCATGTATTTATAAGCACATGTTTTATGTGTAATATGTGATTATGCTCTATACATGTATTCATGGTTGCCCCCTGATTTGTATCTCGTATGACTAATGGGGAAAAGCACAAACCTGTGTCACACTTTATAAAAGAATTGACCAACAACAAAAAAAATTCTGAACTTCGACCACATAAAAGTGGTCTTTATGTTTTGAATTTCAAAATGGTGTAAACTAATGAAATCTAGAACTTTTGATGAAGTTTATTGATGTAATTTTTAAAAATTTAAAAAAAATTGTTTTCATTATATTTTTATCAATTTAAGGACAGATTTTGGAATGATGAAAATTTCAGAAAAGAGTCACTTCACGGGCCGTCAAGAAACAAATTGAAAAAAACTTCATTTCTCCTTTTTTTTTTTCTCCAAATGGGTAACTTCAATATCTTGTGCATGGAAAAAAAAAATTCAAAATTTGATGTATATTTTTCTCGTAATAGCATTTTAAAGTCGAACATGTCAGAATTTGGCAGTTTTCACGGGCTGTCACCTATTTTCAATTTTTTTAATCATTTTCAAAAAACAAATTATACCCTTTTGAAGAAGACTCTCTCCTCTTGTGCCCCATATAACATTTAATTTTTTTTAATAAGTTTTACTATCTCTTTTTTTATTTGTAATTAGCCTCTTTTTTCATTTTAAAAACCTACTTGCATTATTTTAAAAATAAAATATATTAAAACTAATCAAAATATTAAAAAAAATATATATTTAGATTCTCCAGTCCAAGCTCTACAAAAAGGTATTTTTGTTTTTTTCAAAAAAATCATTCTGACTAAAGAAATACCTAGCTAAAGTTGAAAGTTTTAGAAAATTCTGAAAAAAGCTGAGTTGGCTGCCAACTAGGATGCCACATAGACAGTTTCGGTAGAAACAATTTCTATAGAAAGGGTTTCGGCCGAAACCCTTTCTATAGAAACCTTGCACATTAAAAAATGCAATTTCAAAGCCAATTTCAAAGCGAGAAATGAAAAAATTTAATTTTTTGGGATTCGGGCAAACTTATTCGGCTGAAACCTGTGTGCCACGTAATAGGCCACGTGGTTTCGGTCGAAACCTAGCCGGGCAAAACCTTTCCGACCTAAAGTATTTCGCTCGGAACTATTTATTTGGCCGAAAGTGTGACACAACTTTGTGTTTTTACCCTAATATATATTTAACTACTATGTGGATAACTTCTGGATGTATCTTTCATGATTGGTGTGTTTTCAGTGTGTCCACTCCATTCTCATGCATACTTGCAAGCATACCTCATGCTTTATATATTCAAGTGTTTACTTCATGAATACTTCATGCCTTATGTATTCGAGTCTATGTTTCATGTTGGGGTATGCCCCATGCATTTATTAATGCGTGCGCTCCATGCTTACTACTTACGTGTATTCAAATATATGATTCATATCTTATGAGTGTGCCTCATGTCTTACATGCTTGCCTTATGCCTAATGTGCTTTAGCATGTTTACTACATGTGTATATTGCTGCCATGTATGTTCTATTTCTTGAGTGTATACCTTGATTGAACATGTATACTTCTTTGAGAGTATTTACATACTTGGAGTGTATTAATGTACCTAACTTGTATATCCTAAGTGTATGTATCTTGCAAGTAGTTATGTATTGCTATATATTTGATGTGCCTCCAGTATGATTACTCCATGAAAGCTCTATATGTGATTAATTCATGTTGTCAAGATTCCTCATACGTGAGTTCCCTCTTAATGCCTTGAATATGCTTCGTAACGCGATACCTTGTATGTACTGGCCTAATTACTGATGTGATTGTAGCTTACAATATCCTATGTGCATCCCTTGTGACTGTTTCATGTATGATAATTTGCTCCATGTATGACATGTTTTCAACATGAGTGATTATATGTGTACCTATTGTATGCCGATGATTGCTACATATCTTATCTTCTCTATGTTTGATGTGATCGATGCATTTCAGCATGACTTGCATATAACCTTTGCATATTTGCACATAGTTACAACCATGTGTGTTTATAATTGCTTGTGCTTAGCAATAATAAAGAAGAAACTTTCTTAGTAGATTAGTGTAATTCGTGTTTGAGGTTGCTTGAGAACAAGCAACCTTGGGTAGGGAGGATTGTAATGTCCCCGAAATCGGACATTGAGATAATTAAGAAGCATAATTAAAATAGATATCCATTTTGACATTACACAATGGTAATTATCCAAGACAACATTATAACTACATTATAAATGACATCGTAAATATTATTAATTTATTACGATATAATAGATATTAAAATATATAAAATTAATATAAAATATAAACGTAAAATAATATTATAATTAAATTATTGGACAATTATAATAAATACTTATTAAAGGGATAGAAAGAAATATTAGTAATATTATAATTACCATAAGGTAATATTATAATATTACCATATATCAATAATAATTATAATAAAGAATATATAAACTAATGCTTTCAAATCGATATTAAATAAGGTAACATATATTAATACTAAAACATATAATAAAGTGGATTAGAGGTAAATTCAAAAAGCAATTGGTTCAAAAGCAGCAATCGGGGAAAGTCATGACCCTGTGGCGAATACAAATAGCCAACGAATGAAGGGGATTTGGGGGGAGAGTCAACAGGTATAACGTGGGACCAAAAGGTCACCTTTAGAAATAATAATACCTAGCAATAGATATAAGTTGGAGATCAACGTGTCCTCCATGAGGGAGCCAATTATTGGTGGATTACAATCCTGACGTAGAGGTCATCATGCGTCTTCTTCTGGATGTCCAAGGCAATCAACAAGAAGCCGTGGTAAATAGGATAAGAGATCAAAACCGGGAGATTCAGACTATGAACTCTGCGGAATAGAGGAGAGCCGGGAAGCGAATGTATACCATCATAGAGCCACAAATTACAAAGATATCACACCATAACATCCGCCATCATCACGGGAGACATACGCCACCACCCCTGGACGAAACCATCGTGGCTGGAGATATAGAAACTTTGGATGGACAAGGGCAATAGTTCGCTGAACTAAGAAGGTCGATTTGTATGTTCTTGCTGGTGGCGTGGCACAGGACGATAGACTCACTGGAGTGGACCGATTAAGCTATTTGGTAAGAACGAGTTTATTAGGGTTATATGATTGATTAAAACGAATTTGATCAAAGGCATCAATTAGTTGAAGCTTGAAAGGAAGGAAGAACATCGAATGGGGTAAAGTGTAAAAGGAAAGTAACATTCTGAAAGGATTAAATATGCACGCCACCAACAGGGGATAATAACTTTGGGATGATAAATGGTTTTCTCTTTGAGATCTAATAGACGTTAATAGCTCCCCTTTGTACTTATGAAATTATAGAAGGATCATTCATAAGAGTAATATAGAAGGAACAAGTACCCCTTTGACAAGAAGAAAATGTTTATGTCGTCTTTGACCTTATTTGATATTATCACTAAACTGATTGATCTATAACGCTACCAATGTCTCTTTGAGAAACACTTTGAATGAAAGATTCGGGTTTAGGTGTTTTTGTCAAAAAGGGGACATTACAAACAAGGACGAGTTTCAATTCAAAGGAGTACTCTACATCAAAGCCTTTGGAACTAATATATACTGATTTATCTGGGCCAACAAGGACAACAAGCTTGCAAGGTGAGAGCTATTTTATACTATTAATTGATGATTATTCCAGGATGACTTGGGTTACATTTCTAAAAGAAAAATTTGAAGCTTTTGAGAGATTTAAGGAATTTAAAGCTTTGGTAGAGAATGAAACTAGGTTAAGAATCAAATACCTAAGATCTGATAAAGGAGGAGAGTTCACCTCAAATGAATTTGAAATTTTTTGTGAACAACATGCAATAAGACAATGTTCAACTGCAAGAACTCCACAACAAAAAGGAGTTGTTGAGAGGAAAAATAGAACAATTCAAGGAATGGCAAGAGCCATGTTATATGAGTCTAAAATTTCTAACACCTTCTAGAGAGAAGAAGAGCATACCACATTCTATGTTCTAAACCAAGCAAAAACTAGGGTGAACAATAGCAAAACACCATATGAACTTTGGAAGGGAAGGCCTACATTAGTGAAGTATTAAAGTGTTTGGAAGCAAATGTTATATTAGGCGAGATGATGAAGACTTGGCAAAGTTTGAGTCTAGGTGTGATGAGGGTATATTCCTTGGATACTCTTCGAGAAGCAAGGCCTATAGATGGTATAACAAAAGATTGCACAAAATTGTTGAAAGTGCAAATATGAGAGTTGATGAAGAAATGCATCAAAAGGAAATAGCACAAGATGTTGATAGCCAAAATGAAGAAAGTGTCAAAGAAAAAACAGAGGAAGAAGTTGAAAATGGAGAAGTTGAACAAAGAAACCCAAAGACACCATCAAGGGCATCACCCAAGACATCATCTAGATTTGTTCAAAAGAATCATCCAAACATCTTATATTTGTTCAAAAGAATCATCCAAAAAATCTAATCATTGGTGATAAAGATATAAAAATTCAAACAAGGAGGAGAGTAGCCAGTACATCTGAACATGTGAACTTGTCATTGCTCTCCAAAGTGGAACCCAAGAGTTTTGAAAAAGCTCGAGAAGACAAGTACAGGGTGAAAGCCATGGAAGAAGAGTTGGATCAAGTAGAGAAAAATGAAACTTGGGTACTTGTCCCAAGACCTAAGGACAAGAATGCCATTTGTACTAAATGGGTTTCAAGAACAAGTCGAATGAGGATGGCCAAGTTGTCAAGAACAAAGCAAGGCTTGTATGCAAGGGATATGCTCAAGTTGAGGGGATTGATTTTGAAGAGACATTTTCCCCTATTGCCCGTCTTGAGGCTATAAGGATGTTTCTAGCCCTTGCCAGTTTCAAGAATTTCAGATTCTACCACATGGATGTGAAGCTAGCTTTCCTAAATGGAAACTTGGGAGGAAGAAGTGTATATTGAACATCTTGATGGATTCATTCTATTAAAAAATCAAGATTATGTTTGTAAGCTAAAGAAGGTGCTTTATGGGTTGAACAAAGCCCCTAGGGCTTGGTACTCGAGACTAGACAAGTATCTACAGCAACAACGTTTCAGAAGAGGTTTTGTGGATAGCAATTTGTATATCAACAAAGAAGGAAATGACCTATTGATTGTTGTGGTCTATGTGGATGATATCATTTTTGGAGGTAGTAGTGACAAAATGTGTCAAGAGTTTGCCATTAAGATGCAGAAGGAGTTCAAAATGCCAATGCTTGGTGAGTTGTGTTTCTTCCTTGGGTTGCAAATTTTCCAATTAAATAAGGGGATATTTATTTCACAAACCAACTATATTAAGGAGGTATTGAAGAAATTTAGTATGGAGGACTGCAATCTAGTGAGCACTGCCATGGTTACAGGATGCAAATTGAGTAAAGATGGCGAACCTCTTGAGGTTAATCAAACTCTATATAGGCCCATTATTGGTAGTTTATTATATGTGACAACTACAAGACCTGATAGTATGCAAGCAATTGGTTTAGTCACATAGTTTCAGGCAACACCAAAGGAAACCCATGTGCAAGCAATCAAGAGAATATTCAAATATCTAAAAGGCACTATGGATTTTGGGTTGTGGTATTCAAGAGGTGAATAATTTTACTCTCTCAACATATATGAATGTGGATTCGGCTGGCAGTGTTGATGACAAAATAATCACAAGTGGAGGTGCATTTTTTCTTGGCAACACTCTTGTATCATGGTTAAGTAAGAAACATGCTTCAATTTCCATTTTTTGTGATATACAAGTGCAATTAAAATCTCAAAGAATCCGGTTATGCACTCCAAGATGAAGCATATTCTGATCAAATATCATTTCTTAAGAGACTAGGTGGTTGATCATTAGGTGAAGTTGGAGTATGTTGCTACAAAAGAATAGATTGCGAACTCTTCACAAAGCCACTTCCAAAAGAGACTTTTGAGTACTTGAGCGAGAAATTGGGAGTGATATCACTCTCATCCAGTCACTAAGTTCTTCAAAAGAAGCATGTGTTCAAGGGGAGCTATTCATTGACTTATCTTTCAGCCTCGGGGAGACTTTTCCGTTGATGTCAAAGGGGGAGAAGTAGAGTAAGGGGGAGCATTTTAGTCAGGGGGAGATGTAGGGTCCTGTTGCATTCCAAGATTATTTTTTTGCAAGGTTGCCATCAATGACAAAGGGGAGATTGTTGGAAAATTGTTGCCATTGATGTCGAAGGTCGAGGAAGGAGTTCGTGGTTGAAAATTGGTGGCCATACTTTGGAGTAAAATTTGAAGTAAATTTAAAATAAAATAAATATTTGTGACCCCCCCTTGGTTGGCGGCCCCTCTTGGGGATATAAAAGAAACAAACAAAAAATGTAAATTATTTTTTTGAAGACGGCTGACCCTCTCAAGTTGTGCACCCCATTTTGGGGAATTATTTTTTAAAATAACAAATAAATATAATTAAAATAGGGGCCGACCCCTATTGAGGTGCCCAAGGAAAAGGTGAAAGGGTGTATTTAAAAAGAAGAGGTGCATCCATTTGAAATGTGTGTGTTGCTTCATAAAGTCGCCCCTCATGGAGAAAATATTTAAGGAGAT
Source organism: Sequoia sempervirens (assembly GCA_007258455.2). Lineage (NCBI taxonomy): Eukaryota > Viridiplantae > Streptophyta > Pinopsida > Cupressales > Cupressaceae > Sequoia > Sequoia sempervirens. Next base: position 38,515 of record VDFB02139000.1, read on the forward strand.
ATTAGAGTTCATTTGAAGGCAAGCCATTATTGAATATCATTCAATAAATGAAGCAGATTTATATAAAGTTATAGCAGATCTAAAAGCAAGATCATGGTAGTTCTATGAGCAGAAATATTGAAAACTATATTGCAGATTTATGAGTAGATAGATTGCAGATTTGTGGGCAAATATTAAGGCATTTTTTTGATGAAGTCATGAGCAGATTTGTAAAAGAGAATTAGAGTACATCCAAGAAGTTTCATATAATCATCATATTATTTCTTTGGAGGTTGGTGCCTCCTAATTGAGGAGATTGGGAGGTTGGAGCCTCTCATTAGAGGAGATTGGTGTCTCTTGCTAGGTTGGTGCTTAGTGGTGGGGATGTTGCAAGGTGTGTGCCCTTGGTCTCCTTGCGTTGTGCAACACAGTGCTTGGGTTTGTGACATGGATTCATTTACTTTGGCAATTGTATCAGGCATTAAAAGGTCGATCTTTTGGTGCAATGATAACTGCCTGTGCAACAAGGGATTGGTGTCTCCAATGGGTTGGTGCCTACAAAATTTGTAAGGAAGTTTTATACAAGCAATATTTTGCCGTGGTTTTCTCCCATAAGGGTTTCCACATAAAATCCTGTGTCTCTTATGTGTGGATTTTTGTGATTGCTTCATTGTGATTATTAAAGTTCAAATTGGTAAAAGATAGGCTTATACTAATTCACCCCTCTCCCTCCTCCTCCCCCAACCCTCCCCCTTCTCAGTATAAGTGTGCGTGTTTCATCAAAGGAATTAATAGAAAAAGTTCAGTTGGCACTAGAGAAGGACAATACTCCAAATTAGAATTTTCAAATTAGCTATTTTTAGCTTAATCTATATCTAGATGGGTCCTATTTTCGAACATGATGTTAAGAACCTATTTTTAGGTTGATTTAGTTACCTTTTATTTAATCCTTGTTTAGAATAGTTTTCAGCCTTAAAGTTCTTTATTTCCAATTTTTTCTGTAGCATTAGGCATTTTGCTTTAATGACAATTTTTTTGAAAAAACTAAATATTATCCTGAATCTCAAATATTGGGTGTTGTAATTTTATAAATAAGTGCTTGGAGCAAACTATTTTTTATGATAATTGACGCTATGCTTATGCTGTTGAGATAATTGTTCAAGTGAATATCTTTTATGTTTGTGTTTGTGATAATTCCATCTTATATTTCAAGGTTTAGATTGATAGCAGGCAATTAATGTCAAGCTTTGTATCGATATTATTTATCTATCTAGGTTGCATCTTTGTATACAACTTAGCAATTTTATCGTTGGAGTCATGTGTTGTGTGCATCTATCATGTCCCCTTCTAAAGCATAAGTTCACAAATGACCCTTAGCCTAATTTACGTATTTTTTGTATAGGCTAATAGGATGGTAAAAAGGGATGATTAATTAAATAATTAAATAATTAAGTTGTCGAAAAGAAAAAATTAAAAGACAACTTACATTTAATTATTTAAAAAATGTGTTTAAGTTATTATTTTAAGTGTCGCTAAACCCTCTAGAATTATAAAGCTTTGAGGATGAAAACCCTCCTAGTTTTCAGGGTGTTTCCTATAGAGATTGCAATTGTGCTTCAATCAAGAAAGGTTTCCAATTTCTAGTTATTTTTTCAATTTGGCAGTTTCCAAATTTTGGTGAGAAGTTTCAATGTTGCAGTTGTTTAAGTTTTTTGGTTAATGGAGGTATAGGATTATTAATTTATTAAAGATTAATGATTATTGGTTTCTTGCTTTTGGAGAGTTATCTTCTTCCAGAACATACACTTTGAAAGCCTAAGTGCAGCAATTTGGAGCTACAAAGCTTGGTCGCACAAATCCATGATTTCATTCCTATGGTTGGTGCATGGGATCTTGCTATTGCTTGTTTTTGGTATATTATTCATTTTTTGGAGAAGATTAACATTATGTGCAGGTTGTGCCCTTGAGGGAAAAAGTGCAGTGTTTAAATGCCATAATAGGTTGTACCAGTCTGCACACTAGTCTAGCCATAACATTACTAGCTAGGTGGAATCTTTGTGATGTCAACTTTTATATTCATGTGAAGGTATTAATTAATTTCAGTGCAGATTTCTTTGTAGATTATTCCCTTGTCTAGATCGTACTATTTCCTTTTCCCTAGCCATTCAACCAGTGTTGCGCACGATTTTTCTTTGACTACGCACTAGGTTTTTCAGCCATCATTATAGTTTAATATTGATTTATGTTCTTGTTGTGACTGTAACAAACAATACAACACGAAGCTAGGTTGTTTCTATTAATAGTGCCTTTCAAACAAGAGGTTTTTTTTGTTCTAGTGAGTCATTGCTGAACCAGTTAGACCTGATCACAACCCCTTACTCTTCCATACAGTCCTTTGCAACACTCATTTTTCATGCTGGTTCTAGAACAGCATTAATTTATAAGGTTTATGTGGCTCCTTCAATCAATCTGAGTTATACAGTTTCATTTTGGAGGGTGCAAAACAGCAGCTACAATACTTCCCTTTTATTCCAACAGTTCCAATTTATAATCAGCTTTCGACTATGTCCAACCTTCCATAGAATGCTATTACTTTATATTTCAGTTAGAGGACACCTTATTCTTATGCAGTGTTGATTAAAAGGGTTAAACAATTTCACTCTATTGTTGTTGAATGTTCTTGGGTTTATTGTACAATCCTTATAGTAAATCGGATGGTTTACCACTAGCATTTGAATTTTCGAATATCCTGGAAGGTTCACCGCCAAATCCCTGCTCTTTATTCTATAAGATTGTGGTCGATTTATCCATTGGATCCTTCTTTCACTTTTAGTACATTTTCTTCCTTGCACAATGTGTACCAAAATCAAGTGAATTAATCTGCCATTTTAGCATTGACACAATTCCACTTGCATTCAATCAGTTTGGATTGATCAAAATTGGCATTCACTATCAACCAATTCAGCTTGATCGATTCAATGCTTTGTTTTAATAGTAAATTGGATGGATAGTCACCAATATCTTTCATTTAATTCCTCATTCTCGTTATAATCTTTGTATGCTCTCACCTTGCCCAACTTGTGAACTTGGTGATCAAAAAGAGTTAGAATTTGAAAGATTACAATTTTTTTATGTGGAATTGAGTTAACACTCTGCAAGAGTTATATAGTGGTATCAGAGCTAGTGGTCTTTCCAACCTATTTTTCAAAACTTATCTTTTGGATGCAGAGCTATATATTGTATATATCCTAGTGACAGAGAAAACAAATACTATAAAAGAGAAATCAGAAAACAATATCAATTTCCAGAGAATCCAAAAGTTGAGTTTTCATCTTCAAAATTTGGGGTTGAACAAAAAAATTCAATAATTGTGATAAAAGTTACATATGGCAGAACAAGAAAATATAACTACTAGGGAAACCAATCTTGATGATCAGGCAGAACGAAAGTTTAATTTCATGCTTGATATGTTGGCACAAATCCTTCATAAGATGGGAAATAATATGAATGCGCCTAAACATCAGAATGGTGAAGGTAGCACTTCAGAGGTTAATAATTTGTATGTCACTCATACCAACACCCAAAGGACTATTATTGATTTTGCTACTAGACCTTTCCACCCTACTTTTCTTTGTAGAGAGGAAGAGGTTCCAAAAATTGAAGCTCAAAACCCATTGGTTGAAGACACTAAAATTTGTTATGCTGAGTGTAGAGCTCTTCTTGAGGAGATCCGAGGTCAGATGTCACTCATTAATTATATGAATGTCAAGAAGTCTCAAAATGGCCCTAGTGTTGAGCCTAGATTGCAAGTAGTTCAGCGTGATTTGCAACATGCCATGGGGAAGTTATCACTTCCTATTTCAATGGATCAAGTAAGGGTACAAGTAGAATGGATACAAAATTTGGACACGTACGTGTCACTCAAGCCAATGCTAGAAGATGTGGATGTCAAATTTGCCACTCTCCATATTGAAGGATCAACACATAAATGGTGGTAACATGAGCTAATTACACATGGACACAGTCTTATCAACTATGATCAATTCAGCATAAGACTTATTGAAATATTTGATAGGAAGGACCTCAAACTTCATTTTCAGGAATTAGAGCAGCTCAAGCAGTATGGAGGAGTTGAGAGTTACCTTGTTGATTTTTAGAAACTCTCCATCATGGTTCCTAATATTATAGAAAGATGGCTGATTATGTTGTTTACAAAAGGCTTATCTAGACTTCTCAAAGGTTTAGTCAAAGCATTTGAACCTTCATCTCTATAGGAGGCTATTGAAAGGTCCTTGGCACTTCAGTCTTCACTTCCAAAAACAAAATTCTAGAAGAAGACTTTCCCTTCAAAGAAGCCTTTCCGAAAAAATTTCAATCAAAGTAAGAATTTTGCATCCAAGAAAGAAGACGAGACAAAAAATGAACTAAGGAGGAAGAATCTTTGTTTCTCATGCAAAGAGCCATGAGCACCAAGCCATAGATGTCTCCGAAAGGGACGAGTCCACTACATTGAGGTAGTTTCAGATGAAGAAGAATTAGGAGTTGAAGAGTTAGAACAAGAAAGTGAAGAAAAAGAACTTCAGAAAAATGAACAAGTTGAAATAGACACTTCAGAAGGTAATTTTGCCAAGCTTTCTAGTACTTTAAAGTATAATCCTTTCATAGTCCATCGATTTCTATGCAGGCAATGGATTATAGTGCTCATTGATTTTGGAGCAATTCATAATTTTATTGATGAGGGAGTTGTTGTAAAAAGAGGCCTAAAAACTAATGACTTTGAAGGCTTCAATGTAATGGTTGCATATGGTTTTTCTATGCAATGAACAAGAAAGATTCCCAAAATGAGTCTCATGTTGGTAAACTATGAGGTGAAAGATGACTCTATGTTGTTAGCATAGAAGATATTAATATAGTGTTAGGAATTCAGTGGTTCCACTCCTTGGGTGAGATTTCTCAAAATTTCAAGACCATGGAATTCAAGTTCCATTCTTAGGGTAAGAAAGTGGTTTTTCGTGGAATGTCCAATGGTGCTCCTAAAATTGTTTCAACAAAATGCATGGAGAGGATTTTTTCATAGTCAAGATCCATACAACCCAATGCATGCTTATGCCTACAATTTCTTTAGATGGTAAGAAACCATACCAAGTTGATGTTTAGTCTCTTGTGGATAAGCACAGTAAGGTTTTCAGCAACATACCTCCTAGGAGACCACTAGATAGGGGATTTGAAGTTTTTATTGAATTGGAGCAAGGAGCCAAACTTGTAATCACTACTCATTGTCATCCTAGAAGGCATAAGGAAGAAATTGAAAAGACTATTAAGTAGCTCCATGATATGGGTCACATAAAGCCAAATTCTAGTCCGTTTTCTTCTTTAATTGTTTCAGTCAAGAAGAGAGATAGGACTATGTGAATGTGTATTGATTACTGAGTTCTAAATAAGAAAATTACCAAAAAAAGGTATCCAATTCCAAGGATCAATGAGCTCATTGATGAATTAAATAGTGGAATTTATTTTCTAAAATAGATCTTAGATTGAGATTCCACCAAATCAAAGTTCATGAAGATGTTCATAAGACACCCTTTATCTGCCATTATGGACATAATGAATTCTTAGTCATGTCATTCAGTTTGACTAACGCTCCTGCTACATTTCAATTGTGTATGGACCAAGTGTTCAACAAGTAGTTAAAAAAAATTGTTTTGGTCTTCTTTGATGATATCCTTGTATACAACAAACCATGGGAAAATCACTCAAGGCATTTAGATGAAGTTTTGGGTATTCTAGAATCCCAATCTCTTTTTACTAAGGAATCAAAATGTGAATTTGGTATGACTGAGATTTTATATTTGAGGCAATGTTATCAGTGGTAATGGTGTGCAAATTGAATAAGAAAATATTCAAGCCATCCTGGATTGCCCAACTCCAAAAACCTTGACACAATTGAGAGGATTATCTGGTCTTTGCAATTATTATTAAAGATTTGTTAAATTATTTTCTCAATTACCATCTCCTTTGACTCATTTGATGAAGGAGGCTTTCGCATGATCAATTTTAGTGCAACAAAATTTGGACAAACTCACATAGTTGATGAGTTCTTGTCCTATGTTAGCCATTCTAGGTTTCTCTCTTCCTTTTGTTCTTGAGTGTGATACTTCTAGTGAAGGGATTGGGATTGTTCTAATGCAAAATAAGCATCCTATTGCATTTGAGAGCCACAAACTTAGAGAAATTAAAAGACGTTTCTAAATTTATGACAAGGAGATGTTGGCCATCATACATGTTTTGGCCAAGTTCAAGCAATACCTTGTTTGAGGTAATTTTGTGGTTAAGACTAATCATAACAGTTTGAAATACCTCCTAAATCAATAGGATCTCAATGAGAGAACAAAAATGGTTTAGTAAATTTCAAGTTTATAATTTTGATATTAAGTATGTTATAGGAAAAAAGAACATAGTGATTGATGCATTGTCTAGAAAATCCACTATATGTTCTATGATGGAGATTGCAACAGATTGGAAGGTTCAAATTTTAACAAAATATTCTAAAAACACCTTTGTGACCAACATACTTGAGGGAAAATTGAAGGATGATAGGTATGTAGTGGTTAATGAGCTCATCCTTTACAAGGATAGAGTCTCTCTAGACCCGAATCTAAGATGAAAGAAAAAAATTTAAGGGTTGTTTTCAGCTGGTTGTCAAAAAAAATTTAGAACTTACAAAAAGATTTGGGAGAGGTTGTAATGTCCCCAATTTAGCCCTACACTCTTCATTTGGATTTAGCCTATTTCCGGAAATCCATAGGCTACTCAGATGTGCAAATTTAGGGTTTCCACTTTCAGTAAGTCTTGCTTCTAGCTTAGTTCAACTTTCTGTTGGTTTTGACGTGAACTTACTATTTTTGGCATTGGCTATTTTTAGTAAGTCTAATTTTGACAGTGGCATCATTAGCAGTTCAGCTCAGGCCATCATGCTATTTTTGGCAATCCATTAGTTTCAGTATTGGCGTTGGGTTTGGTTATCTTCTTGGATTGAGTTTTATACTTAGTCAATTTCATGTTTTTAAGTTGTACCCCATGCCTAAGCTTGATGACTTCAAGTTGTTTTAAAGAGGGGACATTAAGGGGTCAAGTTAAGCATTTAATGATTTAATAAATGTTTTATTGTTGCATTTTGAAATGGACACCAAAAAGGGAAGATGAATAAAATTTTATTATTTCAAAATAAAGTGAATGGTTGAAGTGGCATCCCTTTTGGAAGTTGAAGTGATTCGACTTCTTGGAATTCAGAGTGTTTCATTTGCCATTTAAAGCTTATTTATTGAGGCCTTGCTCATTGATTCTCATCTTTGGAAAATATTGTAAAGTTATGCTGCTGAATTGATTTCAGAACCTGGCTAAGGGGAAGCTTAGCAATTTTTACTCCATTCTTCGGGCTTGAAACTATGGTTCCCTAGAAGGTTGATTGAGAGTGTGCTTCATCCAAAAGTACATATTGAGCTTCAAAGTTGAAGAATTTGGTAATAATTTCCAGTTTGTGTTTGTTGGTTATTTCATGGCTGAAGGAGGTTTTTATATACAGCTCTTCATATGATTTTATTTTGGTTTTGGGTAATTGCTCATATTGATTCTATGCTAGAGGCGACTCATCCTAGGAGTTTGCAGATTTTAATTTGAAGTTTCTGATTTTTAAAGTGAAAATTGCCCCTCTTGGAGGTTGTACCATGCTGAGGTTGCCTTGGAATTTGTGCATAATTGTTTAATGAGCTTTTGACGCAGTTTGTGAGTTGGAAATTGGGTGCCAACATCCTAGAATGCTTTTGCAATTCATCTCAGGTCATTCGGAGGTATCTTTGGAGAGTTTTGAGCATTTTGGGTGTGACACAGTTTGCTGGTTAACAATTTCAGTCTGCTGTTTATTTATATCAGATTGCTAATCATTCAGATTTTGGCTTACATTTTGGTGATTGAGAAGGTTAAATACTGAAATAATCATTCTTCAAATGTTTGCATTGATTATATTATTGTAACACTTGTATATGGCAGATTTGTTACATTGTAAGGCTGTGATTTAGTAGTACTAATCCAGTCATTTTATTTGCTGCATTTCCTTATGAATTATTTGCAGACACTTTAACCCTTGGATGGTTTACCGCCACTATGGAAAAATATAATATTGTATCTTCTTTCAATCACCCACTTTTGTAAGTGGCGAATCCCCACCGTGGAGTGGATGCCCACTAAGCAGATGAATTACTTTGCATTGTATTGTTTATTCCCCTCCACTGAATAAGTGGTAGCATAGACTCTTCATGGCTGGTTCACCGCCTATTAGCTTTCCAATTGAGTTTCATTTTCAGTTTTAGTTGCTTACTCCGCCATATGCTATCACCTTGCCTTCTAAAGGATCTTGGTGAACATTCTTGGCGTTGAGTTCTTTAAATTAATCAGCATTTTTGGAAGCTAACACTGCGTATTGATGTTTGTGTTACAAAATTTCAAAGAAAAAATTGGTTTGCATATTTTAGAGGTTCACAAGGAAAGGGCTTAAGGATGATGCAGTTAAAAATATCATAAAATGTTCAATTTGCTAGCAAAATGAAAATGAGCACTCATTTCCAGCTGGTTTGTTGCAGCCCTACCCATTCCCAATAAAAAATGGAAAAGTATTTCAATGGGTTTTATCACTAGACTTCCAAATGTTCAAGGTAGGGACTAGATTCATGTTGTTGCTAATGGACTCACAAAGAACACACATTTCTTTGAAATATCTTCATAATACAAGGCACCACAAGTTCATTTATATTTCAAAGAAGTGTTTAGGCTTCATAGGTTGGCTAAGAATATTGTGTGATTGTGACTACAAACTCCTCTGTTTGTTTTGGCAATAATTATTTCATTTGACATGACTGAACTAGCTCCTTATATTAGTTACCAACACCAAATAGATGGACAAATTGAAATTGTCAACAAATGGGTGGAAGGATATTTATGAAACTATATTTTTGGTCATCAAAAGACATCAATCAGATAGCTCCACTTGGGGCAACATTGTTACAATACTATTCATCACATGTCTATTAGAATGACACCATTTCTAGCTTTGTATGGTTATAAGACTCCAACGTTCATTGACCTTGTTATTTATAATAGCAAGATACTAGGGGCTAAAGATTTGATTCAACAAAGTCAAGATATCCTAAAATATTTCAAGGACAACCTCTAGCATGCTCAAAATCAGCAAAAATTGTATGCAGATCAGCATCGTCTACTCGAGATACAACCATACAAGCAGTCCTCTCTTAAGAGGAGTGGAGCAGAGAAGCTTAAACCTTGTTTTATGGCCCATACAGAATCAAACAGAGTACTGGGGATGTTTCTTATGAGTTGGAACTACCAAAGAAAAGTAAGGTACACAATGTTTTTATGTTTATTGCCTTAAGAAGGCTCTTGGTCATTATGTTATTTCATCAATTAAGCTATCTCCCTTCGATGAAAAAGGGAAGTTGATTCTAGTAACTGAAGAGATTGTTGATTTCAAGGAAAGCAAATTGAGAAACATAAGTATAAAAAAATATTTGGTATGATGAAAAAATCTTCCAATTAAGGATGCCACTTGGGAAGGAGAGCAAATCCTAGAGCATCCTAATTTGCAATTGCTTGAGGACAAGAAATTTTAGGGAGGGAGGATTGTCATGTCCCCTTCTCGAGTGTAAATTCATTGATCAACTTTAGCCTAATTTTTGTATTTTTCCCATAGGCTAATGTGATGGCAAAGAGGGAAAATTAGTTAAATAATTGAATACGTAATTTGTCAAAAACTAGAAATTAAAAGACAACTTTTATTTAATTATTATTTTAAGTATTGCTAAACTCATGTTATAAAAAGGTGATTAAAAGGGCACTTATTATATTTTTATAGCTTTGAGGAATATTTATCCAAAAAGAAATAAATATTATTTTATTTCCTCAAGAAAAGTGATAAATTAAAGGATTGTTTTTCAAAAAGCCCCTACATACTTTTGGAAGCAATCATATTTTTCAAGAATGAATGCACTCTTCTTCTCTTCTCAAGGACGAAAACTCTCCTAATTTTCAGTCCATTTTCACACAAGAATCGCAGTTGTGCTTCAATTGAGTAAGGTTTCTAGTTCTAGTTATTGTTTTCAATTTGATGGTTTCTAGATTTTGGTGAGAAGTTTTTGGGTTGCAATTGTTTTATTTTTTGGGTTAATGGAGGTATAAGAATATTATTATTATATTTATGATTATCAGTGTGTTGTTTTTAGAGAGTTATCTTCTTCCAAGCCAAACACTTTGAAAGCCTTAGCACAACACTTTGGAGCTACAAAACCTAGCCATACAAATGCATGATTTCATTCCTATGGCTAGCACATGAGATCTTGCTATTGCTTGTTGTTGGTTTATTATTCATATTTTGGAGAAGATTAACATTATGTGCAAGTTGCACCCTTGAGGGAAAAATTTCAGCATTTAAAAGCCATAGCAGGCATACCAATCTGCACACTAATTTGGTCGTACAAAACTAGTTGGGTGGGATCTATGAGAAGTTTGTTGGCGTTTCAATTAGCACCTCTGGAGTGCTTATTGGAAATGAACAACTATGCACAGTATTAACTGCACTTCAAATTAGGAGGGGAAGCTCCCTCTTTTGCTAATGGTTGCGTAAAAAGTAAAGTGAACTAAATTCCTATCTTTTTTACTCAGCAGCAGAGCACAAGGTTATAAAACACAATGCATTGCAACTAAGGTTTTCTTTGGTTTATGCAGATCTTAACTACAACTAGGCTAAAACTATGACTATCCTATCTCCTCAAGTATTTCAGAGCGAGAGGATCTAGGAGCAATTGGGAATGGTTTGATCACTTAGACAAACTGTCTCTCAGAATGCATCCGAAGGCTCTGAACTTTCAGATTTATGCTGAAACAAAGTTCATGCAAGTAATCACCCAAATCAGTTTCCAAGACTTTTACTCTTTCCGAGGTGTAGTGAAAAAAATTTTAGAAACAACATATAATGATAATCCTAATCTCTAAATTCCCAAGGAGGCGAGGTGCTCTTTCTAAGGTGTAGATTGAAAGAAAGATTATTGAAACAACATACATGAAAGATCTTGAGAATTTTGGATCAAAGGCACGCGGCTCTCCTGATTTATTATCTCAACCTCAATCAAATATTATACTTTGGGACAACAAATTGCATGAAAGAGAACAATCACACAACATGCAATCAACCAAATACACTTAACAAATATTGAACACACCTACATGAACAACAAGAACGCAAGCAAACAACTTAACATTTTGCTAACGTGAAGTAAAGTTAAAAACTAATGACCAAAGGCTCTTATTTATAGATGCTCAAAGGAGCAGGTAACCCTAAATTCTCCTTGAGTTAACATTCAGTTCTTGCCAATCAACAAGATTTATTCCTATGTCTAAAAGTAGGTAACCTAACAGTTAACTGGAAAGTCTACTTCAGTTAACTGATTCTAAACTAAAAGAGAACTCCAATATACAAAAGTGTCCAAAAATAGACATGCACAATTGGTGGGACAGCTAGTTAACTTGGAAAGAGGCATCAAGTTAACTGTTGTGTCTAATGTCATCTTTGGAGAAGTAGGACATCCTAACTAACAATTTACACCTCGTCAATTTGAGTCATCAGCTCCTCTAACCAGTCGTTAATTGTCTCTGCATCTGGACAACTGATACTTCTTAAGATGATGACATGTCTTCGCAGCATCTCCTCGCCACTTGCAATCTGATTTCGGTATTCACTCTTCGCAGCTGTTTCATCAAGCTTTGCTGACATGGCTGCAATCTAACTTAACCTACAGTCAACAGGGTCACCGCAAAAACTACTATGGATGAGGTCCTGAAACTATGTTTGCACTTCAGTGAGCTCGATGTACGCACCACCTTCATGCTGGTATTGGCAAGGGATAGATGTTACCAATGTTCTTACGAACTTGATAGAACTTGCCACAATTTGTCTGTACTCAATCAATTCTACAGAGTTTGTATCATAAGCTTTCACCTTGTAGACAAGCTGTTCTTTCCAAGTGAAAAGCTTTTGCTTGTTCTCCACTGTAGTGACTGAATTGTACGCCATTTTCAAGTTTGAGATGGTGATCTCATCTCGAGGCATGCTCTCTACTATGCTTTGTTCTGATTCCTGGATCTCCGCGCAAAGGTCGTGGGCATTGTACCTCAATTGGTACAACTCTGCAAGTATAAATTGGCCCCTGATGATGAACTCTTCCACTTGATCTCTCAAGTGCTTTCCATATAGAATCAGCTAACTTAGCTGATTTTGTTCTACGGGTAGCTCCAGCATTTGCCGAAGCAAGGAAGTGACGTTTGAGGTACCATGCATCAAGTTAGAGATATACTGTTGCAGCTACTAGTTTTCAGCCTTAAGGGCTGCTTTGTCTTCACCACCCTTCACCACTCTTTATTTTATGCTCACTGATGCAACCTCAAAGAGATCCACCTCAACCTGACGTGTGCTCTTGCCAAGGTTGACTTTCAGCAAGGTGAAATCGTCAACCTCTACTTCATCTGCATTTCTATCCTCAAGTGTTGCAACGGTCTCAATGACAATCTCGTTGTCGACATTCTTTACCACATGAACTTGCTTTTTTAGCTTTTTCTCTGACGTGCCTTGGTAGACATGGTCGAATTCTGCAAAGTCCAATTGATAGGACAGCTTCCTCCTCTTCCTACCCAGGAGATTCTCAAGCCAAGAAGAATCTCGGCTAATCTCGCTAGAAGGATTGGCGCTAGTCCCACGAACTCCTGACGAGTGAGATTGTGTTGCGATGTTGCGTGGTGGTGAGTCTGGCTCCAAGTCGATATGGATTAGAGACTGTTGTAGTGGCGACTGAAAAGGGGGCTCTACTTCCATCTCTAGCACTGTCTCAGCTATAACTATTTCCATTTCCGACACTGTTTCAGCTATGTTTGCGGTTGTCTCCACATGTTGCTCTTGCTGATTTATATCAGCAATCGGCATTTTTCCCTTTGTACTCCCTGAAGTTTTGTTTCCTTTAGGAGGGTTACTCCATGTCTTTTGTTTGGGTTTTGATCTTGATGTGGAAGGTAGCATAGTAGTAACCGGTGGCGGCTCTGTGTTTGGAATGACTACCTTCCGCGTTCTCTTGTTGTCTAGGAAAAGTTGACTGTTCCTAACAACTCTGCTTGTTCTTTCCTCAATGAATGTACTTTCCTTGGCGTACCAATCCACGGCTCGAAGTGGCTGCGAGTCAACTTGATCTATGAAGCATGTGGGAAGTGTGACTTCCCCATCATCATCTGATAACCCTTCCACATCCTTTGACAAGAAGTCAACAATATGTGGAAGCGTGAACCTGCTGTAGTTGTGCCTTCGCACTTTGAACTCGTCTTCACAATTGAACCAATAGTCCTCCATGGAAGATTTGTGTGAAGAGTGGTGACCAAGGTGTGCTAAATAGTGACCCCAAGGATCGTATGAGCGTCTCTCAATGAGATACTTAAGGTTAAGTCTCATCATCTCATGGCTCATAGCCTTGGCGTCAACTGCTGATTTGCACCTGTAAAGTCCCTTCTGAAAAGGAAAGTTGGCAGTTGTCTTGCGTTTAATATGCAGATGAGAATGTACCTCATGCAACTGCCGTAGGAACTCCATGAAGACCACCCTATCCGATGGATAAGGGGTAACATGGCTAGATGACCTAAGTATCCATATACATGGATGTAGGTAAAAGTAGGGAACTGGATGAACCAATCCGCCCGATCTGCCATTGCTAAATTGGCTACTAGTGAGACGCGTACATGTGACTCATGATCAAGGTCCCTCACTGTGTGCATCAGGAACTGATCATTCGCTCGCTTGAAATGTCTTTCTGATTGTGTGAACTCAAGCTACAAGAAATGTTCGTGAACCTTTTACACACCCAAAGTTCCTATAGTGTTCAACAATCTAAACTGGCCTTGGAAGGCTATAAGTATACGAGGTATGAACACATGTGGAATTCGTGAGCCTTAAAGAAACCGGTCATCTGGTTGTGGAGAGTATCACTAATTAAGGCAGGCCAGTCATAGTGTTCTCTGTTGCTCACAATTTGAGTGATGACGTAATACATCCATGGTTGGAATTTTTTTGCCTCTTCTTGACTAGTATAACGGTTGAGTAGAGTGATCATTACTGAATACTCATCTCTAAATTCTCCACGTCCTACATTCTTTGGCAAGTTGCTTCTTTTCTCTTTAAGCCATCTTTCTGCCATTCTCTTCTGACATGTCTTTTGATGTATTGAACGCCTTTTTGCACTCCTCCATAGATACGACCAAGTTTCTCACACAAGGTGGAATGGTGAAGCACCTTTTGATATCCTTGGGCTTGAGGCTGCATATTACTCGCCCATGTATTGATCGAATCTCTAGTGTAATAGGGTTGTAATGCTTTACACAAGCAATTACAAACTCTACGCTCTGCACTAAGATGGGAAATGATGCTGCCTCAAGCAATCCGGTTTGCTCAATATTCTGAAGCATGCTTTGGCCTATGCCTTCCAACTTTCCTAAATTGACCTCTGGGTGTGCCCGATGCAGATCGGTGTCAACTGTTTTCAAGAAGTCATGAAGTAAAGACCATTTTGGTCTTGTATTCAACCTGAGAGAATTGCATTCTGAAAACCTTGAAAATTGACTGGGCACACGATACTGTTTGTACAACTTTATCTGCAGCAGCTAAAAAAAGCTTTGCCAAGGGGTAATTTTTATGAAAATTTCTGAGACATGGTTTTCGTTGAGAATATTTCTTGAATGGACCCAGAACGTCAAAAATTTGAAAAATTGATTTTTCCTCGGACATGCAACAACCTCTCAAGGCAGAAGTTTCAGAGGCAACAAAAGCTTATTTTCTCGAAAAATTCTGGCACATGGGTATTGCAGGCGCTTCAGAGCTAGACAAACCCAATTTGTCTGTTTTTGAAATGGTGACTTTTTTCGAAACCCTAAAAAAGGGGTAGCGAGGCAGCTTTCTCTGGAAAATTCTAGCACCTGGGTTTTATGGCCAATTTCATGTTGATCATACCTAGAAGACCAAATCTATGAAAAAATGGTGTTTACTTGGACATACAAGAAGATCTAAGACAAGAATAGAAGAAATGTGTGGGAAGAAGCTAGAAATTATAAGCTGCTGCCTTGGAAAATGATGCCTGGTGATGAAATCTTGTGAAAGGCATCCTTCTATGCAACCTAAGACTGGAAAAATGAAGTACGCTGAGAATGAATTTCGTTAGATCTTCAAATGGCATTGGAGAGAAAATATTTGTGTTTGAGCTCGTTAACCTGCAAGAAATAATGAATGATGGATGCCTAGGCTTTGATATATATCAATCTAGGTTGCAAGCATCAGTTAGGGCGCCAAATTCATGCTTGAAGAATCTATTTGCGTGATTGGGAGTTAACTGGAAGAGTTTCCACCCAATTTGGGATGCCTAGGCTTGAGAAAGTCTTCAAAAATCCTAACTGGGAGTTGACTTTGGATGCCACCTTACCAGTGTTGAAGATTTTCAACTTTTGCTTGATGAACAACCTTTGTTTGGTCTTGAATTTTGGTCGCTTGATTGATTGTGAAGCCTTGCTAACAGATTCACTGTGAAGTTGGATCAACTCTAAAGAGATGTTACTGGGGGTTGCGGACCTTGAAAACTGAATCTGGTGCCTTGAATCCTTGGGCGCCTTTTCCTAGAAGGGTGCTTTTTCTACCAGTGTTAGCCAATTTCTCATATGCTTTTCAATTTTCTCCATTTGACCCTTTGTGCTTCAATCAACAGCTGTCGGCGACCAACGAATCTTGTGATTGGGATGTTCAATCCATTGCAAAGCTGGAAACATTCCGAAAAAGATGACTGTATATGCAAGCTCAAAAAACTGATTTATGAGGTTCAAACTTCTAGGCGCCCTTGGCCTGTAGGGGCGCTTTTGTTCTTTAGAGGTACATTTTTCACTTTGCAAACCTTCACGAATAGCTCTAGTTTGATCTTTGTCGCCAAAGGTTTGACTGCTCCGATGTCCGTGCTGACGATTTCATTGCGGAGATTGATCAAAACGAAAGAGGTCTTCTTGGAAGTTACAACACCTGAAAGCAACATCTGATTTCCCAAAAGGTTGGGTTCCTATTTCTAGGAAGGTTCATTTTCTTCAACACTTAGTCAATTCTTCATGTCCTTCAATTGGCCTCCGCCTCCATCGTTTTATGCTTGATCTTGGTTTGTGAGTGCTTGACAGGTCTCTTGAGCTTGCAACTGGATTCATCACGAAACTGAAAGGTTGTTGGGAAGATGCCCTGGAGAAGACAACTTCCGAAAAATTCATTTAGTTGCCCAAAATGATGGGCGCCCCTGGCCATTAATTCATCCTCCATTTCACGTGCTTGAATGATCAATAGTTGCTGACGTTTGCTATGTCTCGTGGACTGGCGAACAGGTTCATTGCAAAGATGAGCTGAAGCCGAGAAGATCACTTGGAGATAACCAACTCAAAAACTGACATCAAAACAGTCTTATTCTTGGGCGCCCCTGGGCTACAGGGGTGCAGTTTCCCTTGTTTGATTGTTGTCTTTGATGACTTTTGCTTTCAACATCTTCTGCCTCTACCTCTGTTTGTCGATGATTGATGAATTAGGTGAACTTCCTTGACGATGCGTTGGAAAGCTGAAAGAATTTTGAAGAGGACAACTTTTTTTGCAAAACATGGGCGCCCCTGGCCAGCAGGGGCGCTTTTGGCCCCAGAGTTTGGTAATTCTTTGATGATTTAGACCTCCTCGCGCTTCGCGTTCACCATCTTGCTTGACTGGTTTGCTCATCGTTGTCGACGACATGAACATGTTCACCATTGTAATTGCTTTCACCATTCTACATGTACGGGTGCTTGAAAAATTCACCAAGGCATTGACTGCGTAGCATCTTTCTTGTAGTAAGGTGTGCATCTTCCAAACTTAGATTATTTTCAACATTTTTTAACCTTTGAAAATCCCCTCCATTGTGAAGCATCTTTTCAAGCATCTTCACCATGGATTCTTCCTTGAAGCTTTTGAGGCTTGGATCTCAATACCTGGTACTGGCCGTTTGCCATTAATGGCCTTGGAAGTCCTATCCTTTCTCCTGAAAAAATGAAATAGACCCACCAGAGTGAAACAAACTTTTTGGTGATTTTGACTTGACCAGTGTGATCATGAAGTCAAATTATCCTATCAAAATCATTTTCAATTATTTCTGGAAAGGTCCTATTTTTTAGGGTTTTCCTAAAAACAAGGAACTGAAACCCTAATTTTCAAAATTTCAAAATTTTCCAAGTATCCTTCTTGACATAAACCCACAAAAAGCCCATGTTTTGTTTGACCTAATTTTGACTTTTGACAACAATTTTAGAAGATTTAGACCATTTTAATCAAAATGCCTTATTGAAGCAAAAATTTATTTTGGGTACAACAAAGTCAAATTTTATTTTCTTGTGCTGGTATTAATTAATTTCAGCGCAAATTTCTATTGGAGATTATTCCCTTGTCTAGACTACTACTTCCTTTGCCTTTGCTGTACAACCAGTGTTGGGCATATCTTTCTTTGGTTGAGTGCTAGGAATTTTTGGCATCATTATAGTTTAATATTGATTTATGTTCTTGTTGTGACTGTAACTAGCAATATGACATGAAGCTAGGTTGTTTCTATTAATAGTGCCTTTCAAACAAGAGATTTTTCTAAACCAGTCGGACCTAGTCATAGCCCCTTACTCTTCCATATAGTCCTTTACAACAGTAATTTTGGTAACACCCTACATGGATTATTATAGCATTACCTTATTGGTTTCTGGTTTTAGCTAGTAGGAAATTGTTGTGGTATTAGATTCAATTATCTTGATTTAAGTTGTAAAATCTATTTTGTGAGAAAGAATTGTTTCAAGTCTTATGCTCATACCCAAGGTAAAAAGATAGGGTGGAAGTTTATTTTATGTATTTCACTATTGCAAAATCCCTAAGAGAAATTGTGCATAGTATCAATAATTGTAAATCTTGTCTATAGCTTAGCGTCTAAGGTTAGTATTAATTTTCAGGGAGCTTCTCCTTGTAATTTGAAGAGATGTTTTATCTCACATATTGTTCCAATTTGAGTTGTTTTGAAAATGACAAACCAAAATGCTAACAGATTTTTGAGAAAAAATGCAAGGAGAGATACAGATGGATGGATGGAGAGAGAGAGAGAGAGAGAGAGAGATTGAATTTTCCCAGTTTCAAGATGAAAACAAATACATTTGGGTGAATAAGTGATCACATGCACATTAATGAAAACAGTGATACTAAGATATCAAAATGTTTCATATGCCCAATTTTGAAACAAAATCATTTTCAATGCACTGAAAGGAAATGAACCAGAAAATTGAAATTGATGACGGAGGACAAGTTTGGTGTGTTAAATACCTGTGTAACAGCAAATATAGCTATTAAAATCAGAGCCAAAATTAAAGTAAATTGTCCCCCAGGTTTCCAGTGCAATGTCAGACTTGTATAAACATTTGATAGCAGTGGTGACGATCTGGAGCTAAATGTTTTGGCCAGCAAAGTTTCCATGGTGCTTTGTGTATTATTGAGTTTAAAATTGGACTCTTGCGGTGACTCCGTTTCAGTATTTCCAAAATGATGTCTAGTCATAGCATCTTCTGCTATATTACAGTCTTTTGCGATGGTATAATCACTTGGTCCTTGTTCTGGAATTGCTGATAGTCCATTTCCTTCTTTAAAAACAATAGTAATTAGTAACAATAACAATAAACTTGTACCACTTTTATTTTATTGCAAGCATAATAAATAATTGAATTCTATACCATCTGCACTAAGCACAACTCTTGGAGAGAGTGGACCATTTGGTATGGATGTAAAAGGAGGCTCACAATCCATTGTTTTGACACTGTGGCCTTTCACTTGTTTCAGGAGAGAATGAGCCTACAATAAATCAGAGCACACTGAATACAGAATTGCAGTGGTTTTTCACCATAATAAAATTAATTGAATTGAATATGCAGGTACTGTATAAGGCTTATAAACATTGATAATCATACTTCATGTATCCAAGAGGCATAAGCTTCCTTGCATTCTTCACTTGTACCTTGCTCGATTTTTCCTGCATAGCCACAAAATGCCAGTCAATAATTAGCTATAGAAGCAACTTTAAGTCATATTTGACAATGTATCAAATGCAATAGGCAGTGTAATCTATTGAATTATAAAGACTGATCTTGGAAGCATGCATGATGAAAGACAGAGAAATGCCACAAGTTCTTGATCCAGGTTTAAAATTGCTATTGCAATCTGGTGCATTATAGAACTGAAATTGTTGAAATATTTTTTTTTATTTAACTATGATAAATTGAAAATACATTACTTTTATATAGCAAACTTCTAGAATAAACTATGTATATTTTTGTATCAACATTTTGGATCACACTTCGTGATCCATCATTAGGATAAAAGAATGATATAAGAATTGCTGAAAAACTCACATAAGTTGTGTTTTGCCTAGCAAGGTAGCAGAAAACAAGAAGAGGAAAAGAATGTTAAAATAACCAAGAATTATAATAATGATAAGTGATGTACATAATAAAATCTGAGATACAACACTTGCCCAAACTTGTAGAAACTTGGCAAGTCTTGATCCAAGGCTGCAGATCTCGAGACTTAGGTACTTGGTAAGTCTGGGCTTCATGAGCCTATCAAACTCTCCAAAATATCATCAAGACTCAGCCGTGAAAAGAGAAGACAAAGTTTGCAAGGTGAAATTGTGACGCCACACAAAAACGTGCATCCCAAGTTTGCTCAAACAGTCTTTAAATTGAAAATGATGCAATCAATATCAAAAGCTCATTTTTGTTTAGTTGGAGTTTGAATGCATGAGTGTGATCTGTTGCACACCTAGAGTGGAGGGAAAGATAGTTTTTAAAATTGAAAATGGCAAGCAGCTGAACAAATGTGCACCCTAGGGCATCAAAGGCATTTTTTGAAGATAAAAAATGCTCATATGCTAAGTCGCACGCCCTAACAAGGGCCAATTGGAAATCAAAAAGGGTTTTGCATGCCTATATGTTGCCAAATCTATTTAAACCTTGTGCAAGTCTATATTGGCACACCTTAGTGAAGGCCACTAGGATTCTTAACAAAAAGTTCTAAAAATGTTGTATAGGCATGCCTATGAAAAAGGCAGAATGGCTTTAAAAACCAAGTCTTAGATCTGCTATTTTTAGGGGGTGATCAACTCAATTTTAGAATTAGTTTTAAATAGCAAATTCAAAGGAAAAAGCGAATGTATATTTAAATGACAAATAGCAAGGATTTCGGTGGGGAGGGGGGAGAGATAGAAGACAAGTAGACCACTCTCTCAGATGTTGATTTATTGAAAGGCACATAATAAGCTTTAAATGCTGACAAATCTTTATATTTTATAGTTTTTTCAATTTGTGTCTTTGTTGAGTCTTAGTCTCGTAACTATGAATAAAATAAATGACTTTGGATACATTTGCAAAGACTCCTAAGGTGGAGAGAAACTTGTAATGGTGGAGCTCTAGTTTTGTTTTCCTTCATGCTCCTTTCTCCTCCTCCTCTTTGTTAGTTTTGCTTTGTTGGTTGTAATATGTGGCTTTTTTGGTGGGGCAGTTTGCATTATTTGCTATTTTTTTGTTGGTGCTGTGAATGGATTTATTGTGGTCTATGCTCTCAATTGTTGGTGTTTACTGTGGTGTATTTTCATATTTCCTCCCTAGATCGTGCATCCTCTAGTGTATGTTGGGTTTTTACTCTCTTGTAGAGATTTGATGAGTGCTTTGGGTTGGATTTTGGCGGCAGTACAAAGGCTCTAATGAATCTATCATTCTATCTAATATGAATATAGATGCTAGCAGGAACAAACCATTAAGAAATGGTGGAGAGGCAAAGACATTCAAGCAAGCACTGATCAATGAGGATAGGGTTGAGGTTATTGTAGAAGCAAAGTTTGTTGCAAACTTCAATGGAGGGACTATCCAAACACAAGTGCAAGCATAAGGCAACTGAGCTGAGTAGTCTTCAGTATTGTCCTTGACTCTCAATGAAGCTATGCGGTTTGTGATTGAGAATGAATAAAAGAGGTTAAAATTGTTGATATTTTCTTTGTCTATCTAACTCTCGATGCTTTTCCCTAATGAAAATTCTCTGATGATTGAATTGTTTCTGTCTGGGGCAAGAAATTAGGATTTTATGTAATGTCATGTAGAATGCTTTAAAAAGGATTATTTTTGTGTTTTAGAAATAGCAATATGCAAATGCAGGTTATTGTTATAAACTTTTGGAATATAGGGGATTACATGTTCAGAGCCATTACATGGGACCCTATATGAACCTGAGGGATGTTATTCTGTGCTCCTCTTCAAAGTGGATTGAAATTTGTGATGTTCCTCCACATATGGTTTTTGTTACCTCAGGTGCTGAAAACCTTGGGGAAAATCATTAAAATGAAAGAAACTAAGTCTTTTTTGTGACATATGAATGCCAGTCTTTTGCTTTCTTTGCAACCTGCACCCTGCTTTCCTAAATTTATTTCTGTTACAATTCATGATTTTGTATATACTTGCAAACTTAGAAGGCTAGGTAACTTAAACTATGATCTGAAATTTTCATTTTAATGCCTCTGCGAGACTGTTAAGTCCAGACTAGGGTTAGACTGTCTGGTCTTGCAAGAAGTAAAATCAGTTGAGTTTAATCTGGTATGTGCTTGTAAAGTGATTTGGCTTAATTCTTGTATTTTTCTCATCAAAAAACGATAAAAGAAAAGGGGTCACTTCTATCCTTCTTAACCTTATGTTAGCAGCCAAAGTAATTAGTTTTGGAATTTCTCCTTGCAATAGAGTTGTATGGATTGAACTAGCCCTCCAAGACGAGGTTTGTTGCATTTGGTCAGTATATGCCCCAAATAATTACAGAGGGGATGGATCTTTGGAACAGGATGGCCAATAACCTTAAAGGATATGCCTCAGGTTGTTAGAGGAGACTTTAATCTGGTGAAGTCCGAGGCAGATAAAGTTGGTCGAAACAGATTTGAATGGAAGGGCAATGAACCATTCTTTTGGTCCAAGTTTAAAAGGAGAAGAATTATGGTTGGTCCCTTGGCTGGCTGCAATTGATACCAGAGGCATATGGTTTAGCTGATGCAATTTTCAGAAAGGTTCTAAAAGGGTATTCCCAAGGTTAGACATTTTTTTTGCAGATATGTCTTTTTGGCTATCCCCTATGCAAGATAATATGTTGTCAAAGTAATACCCTCTACTTTGTATGATCAGCCAATAGAGATGGAATTATTTCCCTTGTCTTCCCCTACCAACATGCCACCCTCTCCTCCCCCAAGCCCTCTCCTGCTTTTAAAGGTCTCTACAAGAGGAATGTTTCTTGTTTAAGAGATTCATCCTACTAGAATGTTTCTTGTTTAAGAAGGTCTCTGGATCTTGAACTTTGGAAAGTTCTCTGAAAGAACTCAGATTTCTAAATGATAAAAGGTACTGTATGCCTCTTAGGAGTTTCTTAGGATTTATGGGAAAGATAAAGCTAAGAAGAGAGTTGAAAGATGTAGGAGGTTGCAAGAAGACCTTGTTGAATGCAAACTGCAAAATACATCTTTTGATGAAAGCCTCTGAAACATGAGATGATGGTTAAGCAAAAACTGAGATATGATCTGTTCTGTAAAGCTAGAGGAGATAAATTGAGATCAATGCTTACTTGAATCAAATTGGGAGATAAAGGGATCAATTTCCTTCTCAAATTCTTTAACGTAAAATATGTCAAGGAAAAAGAATCTGCAATTGATGTTGGGGTTTTGGTGGAGGAGGATTTTGATATCAGGGAAGTGTAACATACACCCCTGATGTTTTTTTGAAAGTCTCTGTTTGCAGTTTTGCTTGTTCAATGATGTTTTTGTGTTTGTTTTCAATGCGTTTTTCAGGTGTAAACAACATAAAGAGTAGATTGCAATGAACATGATACACAAGATACTAAAGCCTTTCAATAGAGATTGAAACAAACAACATAAACATTCATTTTCTGTTTTATATCAGAATATTACAATGTAATATCAGACCTGGTATAAGAGTTTCAGTCTTGACAGGGGCCCTTTCAACTGCAACAATGAAGCTCTCTGATGGCAATGTACAAATCCCAAGCAAGTGATTTGCAAACCCTTATTACTCCAACGCCTTGGCCTCTTTTTCCAGCCCCAAATGTCCAACAATCAAAACTCCACACGTGCTGGCCAGAAAACTGGAGGTTTTAGCAGCAAAGGGGCGCCCCCCTTGAAAAGTTCGACCTCCTCTAGAAAATCACAAACTCAACCAAAATATACAATCTTGTGCTCTTTAGAATCGGCTCAAGATGAGTCTTCTAATGCACCAATACCCATTTTGATTCTTCATTCCATTTTAGAGCTGTGAGCATAAATATGAATTCTGCTCCAGAAAAGCAATTCCTAGAAAATGCAAATAAACACACCAAAATCTTCATAAATCACACCAAAACTGAAAGCAAACTAACCACACCAAAAACTCATCAAAATATCTGATAAATCTTCATCTTTTCAATCATCAAATCGAACTCTGTGTAGCTCTTATGATCCCAGCTGTAAAAACTCTCAATATCTGATTAGGGTGGATATTTCACCGCCAAAACCAGCCCATACAAGAGGGTTTTCATCCTTAGTTCGCAGCCCAAGCAACCTAGAAGCAATCTAGCAACATTTCGTTATGTTATCAAAGCAGAGATATGAAAATGAGAGCCAAAATGGAGTTAAATAGAATTAGAGTGATGGACTTCAACTTTTTCTTCATTTCCATCTAAAACCCACACCCTTCTCCTCTTTTGAAATATTAAACGTTTTAAAATATATCTCCTCCCTTCTCTAGGCGTCCCACTTCATGGAGGAAATATAATATTAATTGATCTTTTAAAAACAACATAAAGTTGTTTCACTACGCTCAAGGTACCTTTTCGAATGACCACTCACCCATCAATTTAAGTTTATAATATAACTTTATTTAACAACTTAAGTGACTGAATTAATCAATTATAAAACACTGCAACCTTAGGCTCTCCAATAAAACAACAGAGAAATAATACTGCTGCATACACATTGGCCTAGGACCAACTCCCCCAAAAGATGACTCACTAAAAATAGCAATGCTAAAAATATTAAGTATATACCAAACACCAAAGCTAAGCAAAACTAAAGACCACTGAAGAACACTGTGAACAACTGAAGATAGCAACATCATAATTGGCCACTGCTATAAATAGAAACCCCTCTGGGAACCCCAACATTGAACATCAATGTTGGCAATTGAGTCCCCTAACCACATCAACTAGCCTATGAGAACTCTGGAATAGGTTAATTGAATTACTGCACTGCTCAAGAGTGACAAGGGGACATTACAGTCCGCCCTTCCCAAGATTGCTTGCCCTAGAGCAATTGTAACTCAGGACGCTGCAATATTTGCTCACTCTCCCAAGTGGCATCCTCCACTGGCAAATTCTTCCATTCAATCAAATACTCCTTGACCACCCTTCTTCGCAGTGTATGCTCTTTGACCTCCAATATAGCCTTAGAAATCAAAATCAACTTGCCTTCCTCATCCAAAGGAGGCAACTCTGTAGAAGGAACCACATTCCGACCAAGCGCCTTCTTAAAGCGAGAGACATGAAAGACATTATGGACCTTGTTGTTCTCGGGTAGCTCCAACTCATAGGCCACCTCTCCAGACCTCCGGATAACTCTAAAAGGACCATAAAACTGCAGCTTAAGCTTTTCTAACCCACTCTTCTTGAGAGTGGACTCTCTGTAGGGCTGCAATTGCAAGTAAACCATGTCTCCAACCTCGAAAACACACTCAACACGATGTTGATTAGCATATAGCTTTTGTTGATTTTGAGCATGCTATATATTCTCTCTCAAAGACCTCATGATGTCTTGACTCTCCTAAAGATCTCTGGCTCTAGGCACTTTGCAATCATCGAAAAGTAAATCAACAAAGCTGGGAGCTTTGTAACCTTATAATGCCATGAATGGAGACATCCGAATAGACATATGGAAGGTGGAATTATAGCAATACTCTCCTAGGTGCAGCCACTTAACCCACGCCTTCTGCTGCCCTGAACCATAGTTGCGTAGGTAACCTTCCACCCATTTGTTCACCACCTTAGTTTGCCCATCAATCTGAGGGTAAAACTAGTGCTAGGGGTCAACTCCATACCACATAATCTGAATAACTCCTGCCAAAACAAACTCATAAACTTGTTGTCCCTACCACTGATGATGGTCTTGGGTGTCCCATGAAGCCTAAATACCTCCCTAAAAAAAAAATCTGCCACTTGCATTGCTATAAACCCTACTGATATAGCATAAAAGTGTGCAAATTTAGTCATTGTCCACTACCATATAAATACTGCAATTCCTTTGGACCTTCGGAAGCCCTATGATAAAATCCATTGATATGCTTTCCCATTTCTGAGTAGGAATGGGAAGGGGCTGCAATAAACCAGTAGGATAAGTATGCTCATTTTTGTTCTGTTGGCATACTAGGCACTCACGGACGTACTTAAGTATGTCATCTTTCATCCCTTTCCATGAGAATCTCTCATGGATCTGCCTGTATGTCTTATAATATCCTGGATGACCAGCCATCGGAATGTCATGAAATGCCTTAAATATGTGCTCTCTCACCTTAGAATCAAGAGTCAACCATATTATATCCTTTTAATAAATGAGGCCCTCCTTCACCTAGTATCTGTCATCCTGTAATTACCCATCAAGAATGGTGTTTGCTAGTGCATTCTTTGCATAATCAACCTCTATTTTTTCCTTCCAATCTGCTGCTATGACTGAAATAGAATTCCAATGTGGTCTTCTAGACAAAGCATCAGCTACTACATTCTTCTTCCCTTTGACATATTCAATGTCAAAGTCATACCCCTGTAGTTTTGTAAGAGACCAGGTGTCTCTCAACCCGATCACTGGCCAAAATACTGAGGTTTTTGTTTTGTTTTCTGAATTTGTGATTTTTTTGGTGTTTTTGCAATTAAAGAACAAATTGTGATTTTGCAAGAAATGACTGGAAAAATAATATAAAATAATAGATGCATAAAAACTATAGAACATAGATCGAATCTTGTTGCCAGGTAATTTATTAATCTTCCCAAATGATTACAACTGCAATATTTAAGCATTCAAACAAAAACGCAATCATTTTATTAAAAACCTGGTTAAGCTTGCAGGCGCTAGAAGGAGACACTGAAATGGTACGGCTGAAAGATATAATGAAATCTCCCACCTCGAAACGGATGAAATAACTCCAGAAACCCTAGACGTCCACTGTGCAAAAGGCAGAAGACCAAAAGTGAAGGCGTATTCTCAAGTTAAGTAAGTACGGCCCTTGCTAGTATAGAAAAGTACGGCCCAGCCAACAGCAATAAATATAGTACGACCTCTAGAAGAAAGTGTCAAATCCAGAATCAAGAAATAACAAGTCACCTTGTTGCTCAGATGAATAATCCCTATCAAAACCCCTGTATGAATCCACCTCAGTAAGCTCGAATGCAACCTCTGTATGAAGTCACCCTGTTTGACAATCTTCAACTGATATTTCACAGTCTCAGTATGTCAGATCTTGAAGAGGGAACGTTCTCCAAAATCAAATGTCTGCAGAAACCCTTGTTTCACAAACCCCAATGCTTAGAGAGAAAATAAGACAAATTTGAATAATCATAACATAATGAGTTCGATTTGTCTTGGCAGTATATATACCTCCTTTCAAGAATTCGACCCAAGGCATCTTTTTAATAATCATTTAAATAAATGATTAATTTCGCCCCTTTTGACTTAGGACAAATATTTAATAAATGGTGTCCCCTTTTGATTAATAATTAAATGCTCATTTAATTATTATTTTAACCCCCTCTTTTATAAAATATTAAATACTTTATAATTCGCCACTTAATAAATTTAATATTTCATTAAAGTGACTTTATATCATAAAGTCAAATTAATAAACTTTTTATAAATATTAAATGCCCAAGTAAACACTGTTTGTTCATCGGATCATCAAACTGGGTTGAAACTGAGTTGACCAACTGAACCAGGTGCCCCTACTAAAAATAGCAACTCTTGCCTGCCTGACTTACTATAAATAGTATCTGAAAAACCACTCTGAAAGAGTCTGCAAAGCTCCCTGAATCAACTGCTAGAGTGATGTTCCCAACGCTGGATAACTGCCTCAAGTGATCCTCTAAACACATCTGCCAGCCTACGAGGATCTGAATAATAGGCTAACCACTGACACGACGGTACTATCTAGGAAGGAGACATACAGTCCGCCCTCCTTGAAATTGCTTGTCCTCAAGCAATCTCAGCTCTGATGCTGTAAAATCTCCTCTGACTCCCAAGTAGCATCCTCAACCGGCAAGTCTCTCCATTTGATCAAATACTCTCTGATAACCCGCCTCAAGATGTCTCTCTCTAACATCAGGATGGCCTCAGGCACTAATATCAACTTCCCCATCATCAAGGGGTGGCAATACCGAGAGGGATCACATGTTGACCCAGTGCCTTCTTCGCGTGAGACATGAAATACGTTATGAACCCTGCTACGCAGAAGTCCAACTCATAAGCAACCTTGCCCACTCCCGATAACACGAAATGGACCATAGTAACGAGGTTTCAACTTCTCGCACCACTCTTCCATAGAGTAGAATGACGATATGGCTGTAACATGAGATACACCATGTCACCCACTACAAAAGAACGCTCAACCCTCTTCTGATCAGCATACTGCTTCTACTTATTCTGTGCCCGCTGGATATTGTCTCTGAGAGACCTCAAAATGTCTTGCTGACTCTGCATCATATCTCCTGTACTGGGCACTCTGCTATCACTCAATATCAAATCCAAAAGGTTGGGCGCCTCATACCCGTACAATGCCATGAAGGGTGTCATCTGTATACTCATGTGGTGAGTGGAGTTATAACAATACTCACAGAGGTATATCCACCTCACCCAAGCTCTCTGCTGTCCAACTATGTAATTGCGCAAATAACCTTCCACCCACTTATTGACAATCTCCGTTTGTCTATCTCTGTGGATGGTAGCTGGTACTCGATGTCAATTCGGTCCCACAAAGTCTGAATAACTCCTGCCAAAAGTTGCTCATGAACCGACTGTCTCTATCGCTGACTATAGTCCAAGAAAAACCATGTAACCTGAATACCTCTTTGAAGAAAAGCTCTGCAGTCTGCGATGCTGTGAATGTAGTAGTGATTGGAAAGAAGTGCGCATATTTGGTCAGCCGATCAACAATTACGTAAATGCAATCTTTACCTTGGGCTTTCGACAAACCCGTGATAAAGTCCATCGATAAACACTCCCACTTCCTATCAGGTATCGGAAGTGGCAAGCAACCAGCAGGATATGTGTTCCCTGCTATTCCTCATTCACTCGCGAACATACTGAAGAACATCAGTCTTTAGCCCTTTCCAAGTAAACCGTTCCCGAACCAACTTGTATGTTTTGAAGTAATCAGGATGGCCCGCCATAGGAAGATCATGAAAGGCTCTCAAAACTGTATCCCTCAACTCGGAACCAGGAACCAGAAAAATCCGCCCCTTGTAAATGATCAAGTCATCCACAACGGTGTACCTACTATCCTGCTCTGTCCCATCAACAATGCTAGAAGCCCATGGGTTCTTAGCATACTCAGTAACGATCCGATGCCTCCAATCCTCGGAAATCTATGCCATAGCATTAACTGAGGTCTGCGAGACAAGGCGTCAGCTACAACATTCTGCTTCCCCTTAATGAAGGTGATGTCAAAATCATACGACTGCAGTTTGCTGACCCATTTTTGTTGTCTCTCATTTAGGTCTCGCTGTCCAAGGAAGTGTTTCAGGCTATTGTGGTCTGTACGCACACTGAACTTGCTGCCTACCAAGTATTGCCTGAACTTAGCCAAGGCATGCATAATGGCTAACATTTCCTTGTCATAAATGTAACTTAGCCAAGGCATGCATAATGGCTAACATTTCCTTGTCATAAATGTTGTAAAACCTCTCAGGACCCATAAGCTTCCTGCTCTCAAAAGCAATAGGGTGCCTCTCCTGCATCAAAACAGCACCAATGCCCTCTCCTGAAGCATCGCAAAACAAATCAAATGACTTCGTAAAGTCAGGTAATGCTAGCACTGGACATGAAGTCATGATCACCTTAAACCTGTCAAAGCACACCTGAGCCTGTGGTGACCAAGTAAAAGCCCCTTTCTTTGTCAAATCAGTAAGGGGTGCGGCGTGACGTGAGAACCCACTAACAAATCTCCTATAAAAAGCACACAACCCAATGAATCCTCTGAGCTGCATAAGGTTCTCGGGTACTGGCCACTCAACTATAGTTCGGACCTTCTCAGGGTCCATACTAACTCCCTTGGCACTGATGATGTGCCCCAGATACAACAACTCAGCCATGCCTAGCTCACACTTGGACTCCTTGGCATAAAAGGACTCCTCCGCCAAGATACCCAAAACTGTATCCAAGTGAGCTAAATGCTTCTCCCATGACCTACTGTACACCAAGATGTCATCGAAGAAGACCAACACGAATCTCCGCAGCTGAGAACTGAAGACCCTGTTCATGGTAGACTGAAAGGTAGCAGGTGCATTGGTTAAACCAAAAGGCATAACCAAGAACTCAAAGTGACCACAATGGCATCTGAAGGCGGTTTTCTCTATGTCCTGCTCCCTCATCTGAATCTGATGGTACCCAAATCTCATGTCAATCTTCGTAAAGAAGATAGCACCGTGCAACTCATCAATCAACTCATCAATGCGGGGTATCGGGTACCTGTTCTTAATTGTTTTCTTATTGAGTTGGCGGTAATCTATACACATCCGAAGTGATCCATCCTTTTTCTTTACCAATAGGACTGATGAAGCAAAAGGTGACTTGCTAGGTCTGATATGCCTCATAGCCAACAGCTCGTTGATTGTCTTCTCTATCTCATCCTTGAGTTGTTTCGGATGCCTGTAAGGTGTAATCATAATGGGCTTTGCTTCCTCCTCCAACTCGATGATGTGCTCAGTGCCTCTATCTGGAGGTCTGCCAGGTGGAATGTCGCTAAACACTTTAGAGTGTTTAGTCCTCAATATTTGAATGTCTGGATGGTACTCAACCTTCTGCTGCTCCTGTTGTGCTGGTAATAACATACACTCTGCAGCCCAATGAACCATATCATGTCGAATGAGTCTCTCCATCCGCCTGTACGAAACCATCCTAAGATTACTATCTCTGATGGCCTTGATGACATGAGGTTTCCCATTTGCCTTGAACTTCATCTCCATGTCCCGTAGATTGAGTGTGAACTCGCCCAAATCGTGAAGCCATGCCATCCCTAACACCACATCAGTATCTCCCATATTAACAACATAGAATTCAGTCTTGAACTCATAGTTGTTCAGCCGCATCGGAAGATCTGTTATTTTTCTGTCACATTTAAGGGTGTACCCATCAACCACCTTGACTCGAATACCCTCAAACTCTTATGTCTGTATACCTCGTCTCTCTACCAACCGTGCATCTATGAAGTTATGAGTAGCACCAGTGTCGAGTAGAGTGATTACCTTCTGACCTGCTAGGAGCCCACGAAGTCTAAAAGATCCATCTCTCTGAAGACTAGTCAAATGTGCTTCCTGTAGCTTCCTTCCTCCTTCATTATCACCGTCATTTTCAGACCTTTCATCATCTGAATGCTCTGAATCAACTTGCTGGTCTGATAGATCAGATTGCTCTTCTTCCTCATAAAACCACTCCATCTGGTTATTTCTCACCTTGGGACGAAGAGGGCATACATGTTTATCATCATAGGGTGCCTTGCACCAAAAACATAATTTTATCTTCCGTAAATCATTTAGTGTTTCTCTGTCAAAGGGTAGTGCATTTTGTCTCTTAGGATCGGGTGGATCCCTCTTCCTGTGAAAGGGCCTATTCCTGTCAAAAGATCTGTTAGGCCTCGTATAGGGTGTCGGGCCCGAAGTGAACTCGCTGCGAGGTGCTGCAAGTTCCATACTCTGTGCCTTCCTCATGGCCTCCTGAAGGGTAGGAGGATCAAATGCCTTGACCCAACCTCTCATAGGCTCCATCAAACCCTCGACGAAGAAAATAACAAGTCTCCTCTCTGAAATGCCCGTCACCATGACTGCAACCCTCTGAAACTCACCAACATAAGCATCCAAACTACCTTTCTGTCTAAGCTGAGCTAGCTCCCTAAAGTAGAGTTTTGGATCCTTCTTGTCGAAACGCTCTATGAGCCTACTGGTGAACTCCTGGTAAGTAGTGACTGCATGATGGCAAAGTGTGTACATGCCGTGATGCCACCAATCATGCGCCAACCCATCAAGATGCAATGTAGCAAATTTAATGGCCTTGTCCTCCTGCGTAGGTCTCAGTGATAGGTAATTGTCCAACTTCTGGACCCAAGACCTCGCTGAACTCTTATCAAACCCATCAAAGTAAGGCAAGGTGATCTTGCTAACTGCATACTGTAAATCTCTGTTCACTTGTGGCTATGGCTGGTGATGCTGAGGAGCTATGTTGTCAAATCTGCCTCCCCCTCTGGGTTTATGCACATCCATAAACTCATGAAAAGTCAAAGCCTGCCTAATCTCAGGTGCTAATGACAAATACTCACCATGAAATCTAGTCACATCTGCTACTGACATGCCATTGTGTGGCTGAAACTCTTGATGATGACCCTCCTCCTCTGCCTCCGGAGTCAGAGGTAGTGTCTCTCTAGATATGAATGTAGGTTGTCCAGGCCTACGCTCATGATAGATAGGTGATGACTGTCGTAATGCCAATACCAAAGGCTGGTCCATGCCTACTGTCCTACTCGACTGCCCTATCTGAATATAGTGCGGCTAGGGTGGAGTATACTGTCTCATAGTGCCCATCAACTAGGACATCATGTCCATCATATTGTCGTGTCTGCGTCTAAACTCCTCCTCGGTAATATCACCTTTTGCATGCGCTTTCCCTGAATCCCTATGTGTCTCTGCAGGAATCTCACG
This sequence comes from Sequoia sempervirens, assembly GCA_007258455.2. Classification (NCBI taxonomy): domain Eukaryota; kingdom Viridiplantae; phylum Streptophyta; class Pinopsida; order Cupressales; family Cupressaceae; genus Sequoia; species Sequoia sempervirens. The sequence continues at coordinate 70,670 of VDFB02139000.1, forward strand.
GTCTTCCATTAGTGTTGTGACACTGTTTTCACTACTATTGGAACTGGATCTGTGAATACCCAGAACCCCTGACACTATCTCACCTTCAAGAATAGGTGGACCTGTCCAATCCTCAACTCTTCCTGTTTCTCTACCCTTGATGTAGGCAATGATATCACTATTCATGAAAAAGCATCGAAAAAGCACACTGCTCACTGAAAAAGCACAGGATGGCAGGAAAACTGTGCTTTGATACCACTGTAAGAGACCAGGTGTCTCTCAACCCGATCACTGGCCAAAATAATGAGGTTTTTGTTTTGTTTTCTGAATTTGTGATTTTTTTGGTGTTTTTGCAATTAAAGAACAAATTGTGATTTTGCAAGAAATGACTGGAAAAATAATATAAAATAATAGATGCATAAAAACTACAGAACATAGATCGAATCTTGTTGCCAGGTAATTTATTAATCTTCCCAGATGATTACAACTGCAATATTTAAGCATTCAGATAAAAAGGCAGTCATTTTATTAGAAACCTGGTTAAGCTTGTAGGCGCCAGAAGGAGACATTGAAATGGTACGGCTGAAAGATGCAATCTCCCACCTCGAAACTGATGAAATAACTCCAAAAACCCTAGGCGTCCACTGTGCAAAAGGCAGAAGACCAAAAGTGAAGGCGTATTCTCCATTTAAGGAAGTACGGCCCTTGCTGGTACAGAAAAGTACGGCCCAGTGAGCAGCAATAAATATAGTACGGCCTCTAGAAGAAAGTGCCAGACCCAGAATCAAGAAATAACAAGCCGCCTTGTTGCTTAGATGAATAATCCCTATCAAAACTCCTGTCTGAATCCACCTCAGTAAGCTCAAATGCAACCTCTGTGTGAAGTCACCCTATTTGACAATCTTCAACTGATATTTCACAGTCTCAGTGTGTTAGATCTTGAAGAGGGAACGCTCTCCAAAATCAAATGTCTACATAAACCCATGTTTCACAAAACACAATGCTCAGAGAGAAAATAAGACAAATTTGAATAATCATAACATAATGAGTTTGATTTGTGTTGGCAGTATATATACCTCCTTTCAAGAATTCGACCCAAGGCATCTTTTTAATAATCATTTAAATAAATGATTAATTTCGCCCCTTTTGACTTAGGACAAATATTTAATAAATGGCGTCCCCTTTTGATTAATAATTAAATGCTCATTTAATTATTATTTTAACCCCCTCTCTTAATAAAATGCTCATTAAATACTTTATAATTCGCCTCTTAATAAAATGCTCATTAAATACTTTATAATTAAATGCTCATTTAATTAAATGCTCATTAAATACTTTATAATTCGCCTCTTAATAAATTTAATATTTCATTAAAGTGACTTTACATCATAAAGTCAAATTAATAGACTTTTTATAAATATTAAATGCCTAGGTAAACAATGTTTGTTCATCGGATCATCAAACTGGGTCGAAGCTGAGCTGACCAACTGAACCAGGTGCCCCTGCTAAAAATAGCAACTCCTGCCTGCCTGACTTACTATAAATAGTAAGTATCTGAAAAACCACTCTGAAAGAGTCTGCAAAGACTCAAACCTGAATCAACTGCTGGAGTGATGTTCCCAACGCTGGATAACTTCCTCAAGTGATCCTCTAAACACATCTGCCAGCCTACGAGGATCTGGATATAAGGCTAACCACTGACATGACGGTACTGTCTAGGAAGGGGACATTACAAGTTTGCTTACCCATTTCTGCTTTCTCTCCTTGAGATCCCTCTGATTAAGAAAATATTGAAGGCTATTATGATCTGTTTTCTGTCATGTCCCCGAAATAGAACACCAAAATATAAAAATAACTAAACATTGAAATACCAATAAATAGATAAAATAAATAAATGACAAAAATACATATTAAAAATGTAAATACACATATTAATCATTTAATATTTATTATGCTTATGAATATAAATATATTAAATAGAATGTAAACACCAATATATATAAATTGAATAAACATATAAATATAAATTTAATTATAATTATAACTACCATAAATAATATTATAATTATAATATAATTATCATAGAACGGTTATTAATTATGAATTTCATAATAACAAAACTAATATTTATAAGAAACCAATATCATATAAATACGAATATGCCTTGGTTAATAAATAAATTAATCTAACAGCCAACGATCCCTAGTAAAGGCATGGTAATTATCAAACAGCAATAGCCACGATTTTTAAAGAAAGCAATTACCACACGATATGCGGCTCCTAGAAAGGTGCAATCAATGCCAAAGTGTAGGGAGTCGTGTCTATAAGCAGATCGGGAGACATATATAGGCAGAGCATTTTCCAAACAAATGGGGAGGGAAAAAAGGAAGAAGAATATATTCCTGACAAGGGAATCATCTAATTAAAATACTCTCAATAATCTGCTCACTAAGGAATACAGAAAATCGATGGCTAAGTTTAGAGAGATATCATGGGAACTAATAGAAAATAAGAAGACGGCAGACTGGTCTCTGCCGGTTGGAAATAATAAGGAAGTAAAAAGAGAGCAGAAATATTTCTGCAGAACGTTTTAAAGGGTAAGTAACTGTTGTTTATAGAATTAGGTAATTAAAATGTATGTTAAAAGTAATTAAACAGAAATAAATGAATGTTTAAAGGATTTGATAATAATTAGCAATTAACTTTTGTGTTCAATATATATATATATATGTTAAGATTCGTAGATATAGCATAGATGGTGGACACATACCACATATACAAGATATATATTATTGATTTAAATATCAGTTGATGCCTATAAATATACTTTAATAAATGATGGCTTGTGGATATATTTTAGGATGAATGAATATAATGAGAAATTGAATGACCTGCTAACAATTGATAGATATGAATTTAGGTATATATATATTATGATTCGGATATACATCATAGGTGATTGACAAATACAATGTATATATAACTAGATATCATTTATGATTATCCAATATTGATACTTGCAGCAATTATTAAGCCTTATAAGTAATAATGACTCCATTCGTTCACTGCGATGATAAGTGGTACCATAGAATTCCATCCATGGGATCTCAAAAGATGTTTTACACTCATAAAATATATTCTAGAGGAATCCTCCATAGTGAGGAAATGAATAATCCTTTGCCAAGGAACAAATAATTATATCATCTTTGATCTAATTAGATTTTATTACTGAAATTTATTGATCTCTAACATTTCTAATGTCTCTTTGAGAAACACTTTGAATGCAAGATTCAGGTTTAAGTGCTTCCACTAGAAAGGGGTCATTACATTTTCACTACAAATCTGCCCCCTACAAGGTATTGTTTGAACTTGGCAAGTGCATGCATGATTTCCAACATCTTTTCATAAATGGAATAAGCTCTCTCACCTCCTCTCAACTTCCTACTCTCAAAAGCGATAGGGTGTTTATCCTACATGAGAACTACACCTATGCCTTCACCTGAGGCATCACACTCAAGCTCGAAAGGCTTGGAGAAGTCTGGAATGGCCAAGACTGGGCACGTTCTCATCAATTGCTTAAATCTATCAAATGATTGCTGTGCTGATTCAAACCATACAAATGCCCCCTTTTTGGCTAAATCAATAAGTGGGGCAGCCAACTGTGAGAATCCCTTGACAAACCTTCCATAGAAACCACAAAGCCTAAAAAATCCCTTCAATTGTGTGAGGTTTGTAAATGGAAGCCAATCAAGAATAGCCTTGATCTTTTCAGGATCAACGCTAACTCCCTTTGAGCTGATAATGTGCCCAAGATATAATAATTTTGTCATGCCAAATTCACACTTGGACTCCTTGGCAAACAAAGATTCACTCTCCAAAATACTCAACACCTCATCTAAGTGCCTCAAGTGCTCCTCCCATGATCTGCTGTAAATGAGAATATCATCAAAAAATATCAAGACAAACTTACGCAACTGTTGTTTGAAGACTCTGTTCATGCAAGATTGAAAAGTAGCAGGGGCATTAGTCAATCCAAAGGGCATAACAAGGAACTCAAAATGTCCATAATGGCATCTGAAAGTTGTTTTCTCAATGTCCTCTCTAACTCTGATTCGATGATATCCAGACCTCAAGTCTATCTTAGAAAAATAGACTGCTCCATGAAGCTCATTAATGAGCTCATCAATCCGTGGGATGGAATACCTATTTTTAATAGTCTTCTTATTGAGTGCCCTGTAATCTATGCACATGCGCATAGTCTCATCCTTCTTCACTAACACCACTGAAGAAGCAAATGGATTCTTACTCAATCTGATGTGCCCCATGTCCAGAAGCTCCTTAATTGTTTTTTCTATCTCATCCTTATGTCTCTTTGGGTGCCTATATGGTGTAGCAATTACTGCCTTGGTGCCCTCCTCTAGCTCAATGATGTGCTCTTTCCCTCTGTCAGGTGGCCTCCCAGGAGGTATACTGCCAAATACCTTCCTTCGCTTAGTAAGAAAAGCCTGTATGTCAGGTGGATATGAACATTTTTGCTCCTTTGTAAGTGCGGGCATGACTATACACTCTGCTGCCCACTCCACATGGTCATGTCTGAAAAGCCTCTCCATACGCTTATAGAAAACAACTCGAGGCCCTCCATTAGATATCCCTCTCAATATCATGTTCTTACCCTCTGATTTAAACTTCAGCTCGAAGGTCTGAAAATTGAGAGTGATCTCTCCTAGGGATCGTAACCATTGGATGCCCATCACTACATCTGTATCCCCAATGCCAACCACATAGAAGTCATCCCTAAACCCGTGGTTACCCAACTAGATGCTAGGCTATGGAATCATCTGAGTACAATTAATGGTGAAACCCATAGTTGCAACACTCGCCAAAAACTCGGCGAGTTAACAAAAATTCGCAAGTTTTTTTGGCTGGTGAGTTTTCTAGGCAATTGTACGCCGAAAAAACTCGCCGTACTTTCTGGAAAAACTCATCGTACTTTTGGCGAGTTTTTCCAAAAAGTACAGAGAGGTTTTGAAAAAGACTCACACGATCTGGAAAATGCCCAGGCAACCGGCTAAAAAGGCATTTTGAGTTATTTTTTTCATTCATTTGCATGCTCTGCTTTAGAAAAAACACTAAAATGATGTGTTCCATGACGGTTTGTGTGGCTTTGATGGTCTTAATTTGGGTTTTATTGTTAATGCAAAATGGTGTACACCATGAAGGTTTGTGTAGTTTTGGAGGTCTTAATTTGGGCTTGGTGGCGCTGCCCCCAGACCCCTGCAAGAGGCATTGCCCCTTGACCCCACTGGGGGCGTTGCCCCTAGACCCCTACAAGGGGCACTACCCCTTGACCCCGCAAGGGGCGTTGCCCCTTGACCCCACTGGGGTGCTGCCCCCAGACCCCCACTAGGGGGGCTACCCCTCGACCCCATTGGGGGCATTTCCCTCAAACTCCCATTGAATTCATTTGATTTTCTAGGTACTATCCACTATTTACCTTTAGTTTTACAAAAACAATTTGCTATTTTCATTTTGTTTCAGACTATCAGTATCAGCGTATTGAGCATTCCACATGAGGATGCGATTTTCTATCTAATTTTCTTTCAAATCAATCAAATATAACAAGACTCAACTTGTTTCTTGTATGTATTCATTTTATTGACTCATTGGATGCATCTTGTCATTGAATTTTTTGTATTCAATATAGTTTATATAACATGAGTAAACAACATCAGTGGCTGTTAGTACGTTGGTTTACATCTAGGCCACTACTTCAGCCCAATTTATATCTGCTATCTTTCTACCTTGGACACATTTTTGCAGGCTTGAACTATTACAAAAGTAACATTACAAAAGTATAAAAAACTGATTTATACAAAAGTGTTATTTTCTTTATTTTTCCTTTTGATGCCACTTCTCTCAGGATTGTAGGTCTCTCTATGTTCTAGCCATTGCTTAGCAAATGCCATAATCTGGTTGTTGGCAATAAAGTGGGAAATTTTTTGTATGGACAAGCAACTAGGGGGCCTAGGACTCAAGAACCTAAAACAAGGCTTAGCCCTGGTTGCAAAGTTGATCTGCAAGGCTCTCACAGGAGATGAGCCTTGGAAAGTCTTGGTTAGAAACAATATTAAGCTAGCTACACCAAAAAAAGCCAAAACCTGGAAGCACCTTCCTCTTTGTGACTTGATCTTTGGAAAGTTTGCAACAGCCCCTGCTGGATCCAAGGTGTTTATCATTAAATTTGGCCAAAAAAAATGTGTTTTAATGAAGTTAAAGCAATTTTTTAAGTTGCCGAGTTTTTTCCGTACCGTATTTCGGGCTTGGCGAGTTTTTGCAATTGGTGAGTTTTTCAACTATGGTGAGACCATCTACAACCATCATGTTGTACCCAAACCAAATTTTTTGCTCCATTAAGGCATTTTGCTTAAAAGAGTCTAAACCTTGCTAAAATGATGTCAAAATACAGTTTTTGGGCAAGTCAAATATGGACTTTGGTCATAATCATGTCAGTCATCAGCAGCAATTGGTCAGTACCTGGAGCTCAGAACCAGAACCTGGGACTCAGAGCGAGACATGTGATGATGGAGAAGCACTTCACGACAAGATTACACTCCTACAAGGTCATTTCAGTGGCCAGAACGATGATTATAGAGATCAAATAAATGAAGATTTTTAGCAAAAAGCAGATTTGCGCCCCTATAGCCCAGGGGCGCCCTTCTTTTTGAAGGCCCAGATCCTGTTGCTTTTGCTTGTAAATACAGTCAATCTCTTCAGAATTAGCCCAACTATCCGACGAGCTATCCGACGAAGTCATCCGAGTTGCAAAACTCCGGCAACTGACGTCAAAAGCTAAAGGTACGAGAGGTTGCATGTCACAGAGGATTGTCAGTTCACAGCTTTCTACGCCCCTATAGCCCAAGGGCACCCTTGAATTTGGCTCCTCAGATCATTGAATTTGTAGATACTGTTTTCCTGAGATATTTTCTAAACTCGTCTAGCTTCGCAGCGCACTAGTTCACGAGTCAATCCGACATCCTGAGTGATCGTGGTAGAGATTCTATCAGACACGTAAATCAAAGAGTGGAGAAATGTAGTATTACACACCTATACCTTTGTAGGCTAGGGGCGACCAACCTTTAGGCCTGTCAGATGGGGTTTTTAGCATTCGCAGTCTTCACAAGACTTGTGCAGAATTACTCTAGCTATCAAACGAGCCCAGTTGTCAGCCTCCGGGATTTGTCAAACGCTCATACGTACGAGGTCTGTGTAGAATGCTAAAAAGTGAAGACAGCCAGAAAACGGCCAAGTATAGAGCGTACATTTCACTTTGGAAAAGGTGCCCTCTTTGAGGTATTAGAAGTAGTTTTCTTGCTTTGTCACCTCCAAAGACATCTCTTGTAACTTGTTCTAGCTATGCGATGAGACAGACGGTGCGCAAATCAGAGCACTCCAGCTCCCGATGTCAGGGGTCAAAGTAGGGTATTTGGTTGAAAGTTACACTTTTGACAAAATGGTGTTTGAGCCTTCACAGGCTAGGGGCGCCCTTGCTTTTGGGGCCCCTAATGCAGCTTTCAAATGCCTTACATAGAGTTGTTGGATGCGGAATTCTTCCAGTCACGCAATGAACCTATCATCAAGTCAGCAGGGTTCATCGTTCACCAGTAATGGCAGTTCAAAGCGTCAAATGGCAGAATAGAGAAATGGCCAAGTCTGGAGACTTTGCATCAATTTAATCAAAGGCGCCTAATTTTTTGGAGTGTCAAACATTGATTTTAGTAGTTGCAGCTCCCAGTAGACATTTCATCCTTGCTTTGCAGGCTTCGCGATGGATATCTCAACTTGGTCACAGCGTCACTCAGTCATCCGGAAATTAGTGTTGAATAGGGGCGATTGTAACTTTGCAATCAGCTATAAAATAGGAAATTAGCGAAAAATCTCATAACTTGTGCAAACGGATGCCTAGAGAGTTAATTTTTGAATTTTCAGAATCCAAATGCTAAGTTTTTGATAACTGGTCAAAAATAATATTAAATTGATGTTTTGCGTGCAAAACATTAAAAATGGCAATTTTTCTCAATAATCTATTATTGGCGCCTTTTTGATGTTTAATTTGTAATTTGCATGTTAACTGAATATTTTATTATTATTTTGTAATCCGGACTCCAAGTCAGTGTCAGTTCAACTGGAGGGGGTCCAATCAGAAACATTCTTTTTCAATCAAGGTTTTAAAATCTTGCAATCATCCTTTATGGTGCGATTTTGCTCTATTTATTCATGGTGTCCATCATATTTTATTCATACAGCTTGAGAAAATTCGTAATTATTCAGAGCAAAGGCGAATTTCCTTCAGAGTTGGGCAATTTCATCAGCAATCAAGTTTGAATACATTGAAATATTCCTTTTTGCAAGTGTAAGTCCGAATTTATTAGCAAATTCAAGACCAGAGTGGCGATTTTGATAGAAGAGAACATCAATAAACATCTTACTTCTTCTCAAATTCCTCTATTTCTCGTCTTAAATTCTCTCGCAGACTTGAAGAACAGGCAAATTCTGGCAAAACAAATCTTCTGGGTTTATTCAGGATAGCTTCCTCGAGAAAACCTATGTGCTAGAATTTTTCAAGAAAATTTACTCCAAAGCATCAGTTCTCGAGGCTCTAATTTTCTCAGCTTAAAATTCCTTGCATGGTTGAGTAGAAGTCCAATTTTCTCAAATCTGTAGAATCATTTTCTGAACAAAACCCATATCTTAGAATTTTTCATGAAAATTGCCCTCCAATAGGCTATTTTTAGTTTTCCATAAAAGTTGTCAGAATATAGTCATGTTCACAGTCAATAGGCGAGTTTTTCATAATGCAGTACACAGACTGAATTCAAGATCAAATCGGTCTTAATTCACGACTTCATCAGAAAAGCTGACATCGATTTGTATCAAGTGCATCCAGAGGGTTGACAAGCGTAGTCACTCAAGTCCACATGGTTTCATGTCTCATATAGTTGATTGTCTTCCAAGGCCGGTTTAGAGGGTTGATACCGTTGGAGTTTTGCGTGTGCAACAAGTTCGTTTGCATTTCTCACAACTAGAGGGTTTGTAGTCAAACTTCGCAGTTTCATCATGCTACACTCTTCCATAGAAAAAAGCGTGAAAAAACGTGAGAAGCATCAAAAGTGTCAAGCTGCAGAAGAAATAGTGGCCATCATTCCAATTATGGAGCCGCCAAACTTATTAGCCGGTGAACTTCCAGTTGAAGTGTGTAGATATTTCCAAGATTGCTTGAGTTGCTAACAAGTAGTGATCAGCCAGTTAGAACCTGCAGTTGCCTTCGAGGATAAAATCAGGAGCATGCAATTAGAACTCAACTTTCATCTTCAGTTCTCTTTGCTAGGTCCACGCATGTCTATCATTATCCTCAAAGATATTTTGCAAGACTTGGAGTTTCATTTAGGGTTTTCGCTAATTGATGGTAGTGTTCTAGTTAACTTGCTTTCAATAAGGACGTGCATGCTTTCACATTGTCCATTTAGATTAGATGTATCGGTTAACTAATGGTAGTTTTCCAGTTAACTGTTGTTGTACCCCAAAATTTAAATTTTTGTTACACTTAGACATTTTGAAGAAATGAGTAAAAGTCTTGTTAAATCAATCAAAAGGTCAAAATTTGGGTGTGCATGTCTTGCATCAGGGGTTAAAACGTAAAATTTTCAAAATCTGACGATCTGAGTCTGCTCAAAGCAGCTTAATCTACAAAACCCAGATCTCAGTTTTTCATCCCTACTTTTTAGGAAAACTGCTATTTTTAGAAATTTTCTAAAAATAGTAACTTTTTCTAGGTTTTTCTAGGTTTCTTTGGAAACGGATACTGGCAAAACTTTCTAAAAATAGAAAATTTATAAAAATAGAAAGTAGGTCTGTCAGGGTCCAAACTAATTTTGATTGGCTCAAAATACGTCCATATCAGGCTTGTGTAGTCAAAATCTCAAAATAATTAGTTTTGCCCTAGTGGGTCTATTCTGCTTTTTCAGAAGCATAACAGGAGCTCCGAGGTCATTAATGGAGGTCAGTCAGCTGCCAGGCATCAGATTCAATATTCAAAGCATTCAACAGAAGGTGAGTTGGTGAGCAAGTATGAAGAATGGAGAAGAAAGTAAAAAAATGTGAAAATTTTCTAACACTGGTTGACTTGGGCGCCCTAGAAGAGAATAGGCGCCCATCTTTTTAGGGCACTAAATGATAAAATTAGGGTTTATACTTCTAATCAAAGTGGTTCATTTCTCTGCCAGCTCCGCAACGAATCTAACGGTGTAGTCATCAAATTATCCAGTCATCCGGGATTCGAGGCCAAATAGAGAGATTTCACACAGAAGTCAAAATGAAAAGCATGAAGATCATCAAAATTTTACTGTGGAGACTTTGGGTGCCCCTGGTGAAGAAGGGCGCCCAAATTTTTGAAGCACTTAACTCAGCAGTTAGGGTTTGAGAATATGCTCGATCTCTTCGGTATTCAGCCAGCTTCGCAACGCCTGTCTCCGTCAGATCATCCGATTGCCCAATCTCCAGTAGATTCAGATCAAAGTGGAACATACCGAATGAAGGTTTCAAACTTGAAGATGAAAATTAGATAAAATTGACTAAGTCTGGAAGGTTTGGGTGCCCCTGGTGAAGAAGGGCGCCCAAGATTTTAAGAGGTAAAACAGATGAATCTAGAGAAGTGGCTCTAATATGATCTCTTCGCAGTTGATCCAGCTCTCCAACGAGATATTCAGCGCGTCAATCGAAGGTTGCAGTCGCCAGATACGAGAAGCTAAACGGAGGGTCTGACAAAAGCTAAGAATCAAAGTTCAGAAGCAAACAGGAAATTGTGAAAATATTCTGACTCTGGTGAGTTTGGGCGCCCCAGCTTGCTAGGGGCGCCCAAGCTTTTGAAAGCTCAAATCCAGCTGTTTAATGAAGCTTCTCCCCAGAGACCCCTCTTAATATCTCTCCAGCTACGCAACGAGTATAACCATCGGTCAATCCGACGCCCTAGTCGCTAGATTCGACATGATCATCTGTAGAAGAGGGGTTAATGAAGGAACTAAAGATCAAGAAAATGGCTAACTCTGGACAAAATGGGCGCCCCTGGAGGAAAAAGGCTCCCATGAATTCGAAGGTCAAGATGAGGATTTTAGCTAGAGACTCCTCCAAAACAATCTTCTCAGAATCAGTCAGGCTCCGCAATGAACCCTTCAGCTCGCTCATCAAATTAGTCTACAAGCAGGAAATCGAAGGTGAAGTAGGGGGTCAAAATGGCAAAAAGTTGAAAATATCAAAAAATTGACTAACACTGCTTGAAGTGGGCACCCCTAGCCAAGAAGGGCGCCCATCTTCTCATGCCTTAGAGAAATTTTCAAGATTTTCAAAATTTTCAAAATTGCAAAGAGGAAGAAGGCGTCCAAGTTCAATGATAAAGGATTTTTAGGGTTTTGAAAATAAAAGCAAAAAAAAGCAAACCTAATTCTAAACCCTAAGTCTATTTAACACCTTTCTTTCATGTAATTTTCATTATTTTTGTAGGTAGCATTCAAAGGAGAAAGTTGGAGCAGCAAGTTTGAAGAAATTTTTATGATTCAAGAACTCAAGTTTGCTGGTTATTCTTCAAATTTTTCAGATCAGCAACATAAACCCTTGTTTTTTCACGCTTTTTCATCCAGAAGATCAAGTTTTTCAAGGAGAAGGCCAAGGTTTTCAAATTTTCAGCCATCTGGGTCCTATCACTTCATTCTTCTGAAGAAATTTTCAAGAACTTCATCAAGTTGCAGCAGCTGCTTTTTATTTGCATGTCAGTGAAATCCTCAGTACATTCAGTTTTCAATCATCTGGGTCCTCTCAAATCAGTCTTTTGAAGAAAACCCATATCACAACTTTTTTTTGAAAGAAAATTTCAAATCCTAGGGTTGGCTGTTTTTTCGATCAGCCATCAAGGTTTTACAAATCTAATCAACTGAGTTCATTTCTAATCTTAGTCTGAACAAAACCCAAGTGCTAGCTTTTTCGTGAAAAATTGAAGAAATTAGGGTTTGCTGCTTTTTCAGGCAAAATTCAAAATTTTCGAAAACGAACGATCTGGGTTGTCTTGCAATGAAGTTCTGAGCAAAACCCATATATCAGAAAAGTTTTCAAAAAATTTGTACGTTGCCACAAGAAAATCAGCATTCTAAAAATAGTAAGTTGCTCAAAACTTGTCTAAACATAGGCGAGTTTACAGTCATTCTTCAAGGTTTCTGAAGTGGAGTACACTCCCAATATTTTCAAGACTGAATCAGCTCTCTATCATGATTTCATCAAAACAGTTGAGATAGACTTGCATCATATCAAGCCGGTGTTTGATTTACACGCTTTGGAGAGCACAGGCAACACCTCAATCAGAAACTTGGGACACTCTGGACTCCTCGCAGCAGCGTCTTCCTATATCAGTTCGGAGTCTTGAGTTCGTAATTGCTTGCATCAAGCATTACAACCCGGCTACAAGGGAGATCCAGTCAGTAGATGGCAGATCGATTTGCAGCCTGAAGCCTGATATGATCGAGAAGTGTTTGTCCATTCCCCCATGGCCTGAAAGCGTTACTATCTCAAAGGGTGAATGTGAAAGGATATGGGAAATGCACAAAGATAAATATAGTAAGAAGATTGCATAGAGGTGGATGAAAGAAAAGAATAAGACTTTGCCAAAAAACGTTAGGCGAGGAGAGTTTAAGGATGAAATTGCTATCATTATCACCTTGCTCAACAGGATAACTGGCTCAGAAGACACCACCAAGTTTCAGCATTGGATGTTTTACACCATACCCCACATCATGAAGAAAATCGAGTTCTATGATTGGCCTACCTTGGTCAGTGACAACCTACATCAACAAATAACAGAATACTTCCAATTTCATGAATTTCATATGGTGTCTTGCCTAGTCTACCTGGTGGCCTATCAAGGTCAATTCAGAGGGTTGAACACCGAGGGATCATTGAGTGTACAACATATATATAACTACTATCCCCAGTTGGAATTCACGAAGTCACTGCATCACTACAAGAGAGTGAACGAGGCTTTTCTGATGTACACAGTGCGGGACCTGGACAACGAATTACACGTCCGTATATCTTCAGTTGCCAGGGCAGCGATGGCGGAGTGGGCAGATTGGTTCATACAATTTCCCACTTTCACCTATCTCAGGGTCTATGGCTATTCAGGTGCCCCACTCATGTTACCAAGGTATCTGTCAGACGAGGTCGTCTTCATGGAGTTCTTGAGGCAAGCACACGATGTCCACATAGTCTGTAGGAATAGAAGGAAACCCTCCCTTCATTTTCCATTAGGGCTGGGAATTTATACATGTAGGACTATTGCAAATGCTAAGACAATGGGAGATGAGTTGGATAAACATCGGCCTCAAGTCTTACAGCGAGAGACGATCATTTGATCCTCATGGTGTCTACACTGGCCGACTTGAGAAGAACTATGCTCATATATCCGCCCTTGAAGATTTTTGGGCTAATTGTACAGATGAGTTCAAGGTGCGGAGGCGTAGTTACAGCAGGCTCACTCTTCACCAGATGAAGGACTGCTTAAATGAAGACATAGAAGGGTTATCAGATGATGACGAGGATGTGCTTCTCCCGATGTATACTCAGAAGCAAATTGAAGATCAGCCCCTTTCACAAGTTAACTGGGCTAATAAAGAATCCCTCTCAGTTGAGGATAGGGCGAACCAAGTTCTTAAACATAGCAAGGTTTTCCTAATCCTTAAAAGGAAAAACTCCATTCCAGTAGCAGAGCCGCCAAAGACAATTCCCTCTTCTTCCAGAGCACAGTCAAAAGGAAAGGGCAAAAGTCAGTCTCAAGAAGGCGTCAAAGGTAATAGATCAAGTAAAAATGTAAGAACGTTAGACTTCTCAGGTATAGTCATACAGGAGCAACCTACAGTTGTAACAGAACCTCCTCCTGACGAGCCCATACCTCAGAAAGAAGCAGAGGAGCCACCTGTTGTGACCTTTTTCACACATTGCCCCATTGCAAATGGGGACCCCCCTAATTTTTGATTCGTTTCGAACTTTTGGCTTGATTTTAGTTTGTTTTCCTGTTGTCTCTCTCTCGTTCTGTCTGTCCTTCCGGGGATGTGCCCGTCTAATGTGAGATTTTGGCTAAGTCTGAGAATTAGGGTTCTGAACTTTCCGACCAATTTGTCGTCAAATGAAGTGAATAAATTGAAAACAGAGACTAATGTTGTTGTCAGCATGCTTCCAGCAGGTTTCCACTGAAATTTCATCAGATTATGACAACTTACTATTTTTAGTAAATGTGTAATTCCAGGCGTTCCTTCAACATTCTTGAAGTTTTAACAGTCACACTGCATTCAGAACATGTCAAGCTACTCACTGGTAAAATTTGAGCTAAAACTGCCAACTTGCTATTTTTAGCAGTTCAGCTTCTGGAGCAAATTTTAGGGCCTTTATGCAGAGTTTTTCAATGCATGTCTGAGGATTCCTTCTGGGTTTTCTGAGACCTTCGTGATGGTGTAACATGCAAAGTGAGATAACGACTTTCAGAGTTCAGCCTTCAGAGGCTATTTTTAGGGTTTGCATGTCAGGGTTTCCTTTGCATGTCTGCATATTCTTTATGGGTTTTCCGAGAGCTTCGCAGTGATGTGACATGCAAACGGAGATAATCACTCATTTAGGAACTTACTATTTTTAGCAGATGCATCCCGGCAGCTGCTTCCCAGCACTTCAGAATCACGAACTGATCGCAATGCAACAGAAACGAAGACGAACGGAGGTCATTTGATATGCATGCAAGATGAATTAGGGTTTCCAGCTTCGAGACCCAAAAAGAGGGGTAAAAAGTCAGAATTTTAAAAAATCGGTGTATACCACCACGATCAGTGTCTTCCAAGCTATCCGCTGGTAAAATTTGAAGGCAAATGAAACACTTACTATTTATAGTAAGTCATTTCAAAAACTGGCTAAAAATAGTAAAACAACGTCAAGCGCCGATGTCAACAGGCAGGACACATGGTGAGGAGCGCGTCATTCGAATTTTAAGCCAATTAGAGTTGTGGAGGCATCAGAAACAAGCAGTTACTATAAATAGCAAATCACCTTCAGAAATGTGCTATTTTTAGTAGCCCAGCTCAGAATAGCAGTGTCAATAGGCTGACAGAGTCATGAAGATCCATTGTTCAAAATTTCAAAGCAATCTGAGCTTCTGAAGTATGAAAATCAAAGGACTTACTATTTATAGTAAAGCATGGAGAAGCTGGCAAAGGCAGAAGGAAGGAAAATGGCTAAGTCTGAGACTTCATCCTGCATCACCATGAAAATGCGCCCATCTCAGCTGGAAGCCAGGAAAATCTTTAAGTGTTTGAAATATCCTCCTGCTACCTCCATATACGCCCAAGGAAGGATGAAGAAACATAAAAATTTCTAAATTAAAACTTCATCCACCTCCCATGCTCAAATGCGCCCAAGTTCATAAGGGGTCAAGGTGGTCAAAGGTGGTGTTGATGTTTCATCCTCCAGCACATAGGAAATGCGCCCATGACAAGAGAAGCATGCAAGAAAATTTCTAAGTGTTTAAAATATCCCCCTCAACATGCCATATGCGCCCATCCTCCTACATAGGCAAAATGCACCCAAGAAAGTAATTAATGGTGATGAAATGGCTAAGGCATGGTAAGTTGATCCTCTTGCATGTGCCAAATGCGCCCATCCTACATCATGTAGTAGATGCGCCCAAGTCAAAGAAGGTAATTGCATGTCAAGAAAATATTCTAAGGAATAAGTTCATCCTCTTGCCTAGCCTAAATGCGCCAAGATTAGCATGGAAGTCAAGAAAAATGGCAAAGTCAAAATGTTTCATCCACCTCATGCCTCCATTTGCGCCCAAATCAAGGCATGTGAGAACAAAATATCAAGGGCGTTGAAAGTCAAAATTCCCTTCAATATGCAAATTGCGCCCATCCTCCTCATATGCTCAAATGCGCCATGCAAGCTAGGAATAAGACAAATGATGTTGACTTTCCTCTAACCCCCATTGAATGCGCCAAGTAAAGAATAAATGAGGGTAAGGACAAGTGGAGATTCCAAGGCGTTGAAAAAGATTCATCCCTCTACACATGCAAAATGCGCCCTCATGTTGAGATGGTAATTGAAAAGGATGCTAAGTATTAAATATCTTTCTACATGTCCTAAATGCGCCCAAGTTAAGGAAGAAGTCAAAGAGTGAATATTGCCAGGCATGGAAGTGAAATATCATCCTCAAGATGCTAAATGCACCAAGTGCAAGGTGATATGAATAAAAATAATATGCTAGGCGTTGGGATTTTTAAATGAAAATGTCCTTCATGGTATAATATGCGCCCAAGGTAATGGAAATAATTTTTCTAAGTGACAATAAAAAAATTCCTCACCACAGGCAAAGTGACTTGAAGATGGAGGAATAAAAAAAAAAATTCTAAGGCAAAAGTCAAAAAGTTCCTATGCTAGTGATTTTTAAAAAAAATTCTAAGGCACAAAGGATTTTCTCTAGGAAAAACGCCTAAGTCTGATGAAGGTGATGAAATTTCCTTGAGACATGAACAAAATTGCCAGAGGCGAAGTCAGATGATGCCAGCTGCACAGGGTCAATAGAAATTTTCAAGTCAGAGCAAGAAACACTCACAGATGTGAAGAACAAGAACAAAGTTGTTGAAAATTATTTTTTCTAAGGTTCAAAATTCAAGCAATTAAATGAACCCGTTCGTTGTATACCCATGAATTCAACAAGTTTTGGAGAAAAATTTCTTTTGGGTATTGAAGATCTTCGACAAGGAGTGGATTTCAAAGTCCTCTGCACTTCGCCAAGGCTTCCGGGATGGAGATTTTTGGTGGGCACTTAAATAATGAATTTCCTAAGTAAAAGTTTGAAAAATTTTCTAAGGCAAGAAAGGAAAAAGATGTTGAAATATGCCGCTTTGGCGGATGAATTTGAAGTTGGATGCCTAGATAATTTTTGATCAAGTTCCTGATGAAAACATTTTACTCAAGCCAGAGTTGAATGAAATATCAAAGTGAAGTACGCCCAGGCAGAATACAAGATGGGTTGGAAATTTGGCTAAGGCATGAAGAATTTGAACGCAAAGCTGGCTAAGAAAAACGATGAAACCTTGGAGATCAAAACACGAAAATCCTGGTAAGTAAGTTGAGTTTATATTATGAAATGTTCTAATACTCTTTTCCTTGCTTGTTTTGCAGGAGGAACATCGAGACCAAGCAGTGATGACTTAAGTGATGAAGAAAATAATCCAAGATGACATTTCAACCTCGAAGGAAGAAAAGTTGCAAGAAAATGGCTAAGTGTTGAGACTTAGTGACAGAGAAGAAATGTTTTCAAAACTCAAGATGGAGGAAAAATGGAAGCCCAAGCGATTCAAAGTTGAAAAACAACGTCAAGAAGAAAATCAAGAACAGTGTGAACGCGTTTCAAGGTTGGAATCTTCTAGAAGGGTGATGGACATTAATGGCTCATTTATTACCCCACTCCTCTTGGTGGCAGTTTTTAGGGCGAATCTTGTTTAGGGCTGAGGTGGCACAATCTGGGCCATCCAGCCGATTGTAATGCGAGCGATCCGTTGGGTGGTGAAATATGCTAACCAATTTTTTACGATGAATTGCTTACACATAGCCAGCGCCAATCAATTTCGGTTAGCGTCCAGCTCCAAACTGAAATCTGAACTTGGAATGGAAACTACTCAACGTCAAGAATGTGCACTCAAGATCCCACTGAGGGCGAGGTGCTAACATATGACGGAGGGTTGTAAAATTGAAATTAAGAAATGATAGGCGGATAACCAGCCATGAGAAACAGTTCCACACTACCACCAAACAGTGGGGGAAAAAGATTACAATAAAAACAATTCATCTGTGGGCATCGCAGTGGGAATACTCCACTTATTAGGTGGGTGAGTTTACAACAATTATTAGAAGCGACAAGCCCGACGCTTTAAATCCACTCTTCCCGCTTATTAGCATTAAAGGGGGAATCTTTATCCACTATACTTATAGCATTAGAGGGAAATTAAAAACAAGATATAATTTTATTCTAAAACTCAACCACTCAATTGTGGGAGTGTAAAACAGATATAAAATTGCAGCAAGTAAAGGAAGAGCTGTTAGTACTACTAACTAGCTTTACAAAGAATAAGAATAGCTGCAAATAGAATAGATAATCTTCCAAGAACATTAAACAGTTAGAGTAACACTTCCTCTAACATTTACAATGATATAAGATGAAGAATTGAAGCTCAAACCAGCATTATATCAAAAACTAACAAGTCTGATATAAAAATCTGCAATCTGGAAATGTCTATCAGCAAACAGCAAACTCATAAAAATGATCACAACTCCTTCAACATACCTCTGAATTGAATGAAACGAAATGCAAAGTCTCTTTGGAGGATAGGCGCCCAAACTCAAACCACAAAACTGCATCAAAACTCATGATATTATTTTGCACGAATCCCAAAGCACTCTCAAGATGGTACGGCCCTCAAGAGGGGCGATTTCTTTTGCTAAAAATCAAATACTTGGAATTAAATTCTGAAATTCTCCAAATATGATCGCCATTAGCATAGAATTGCAAGGATCAAATACCCATAACCAAAATAAATTCACATCAAAAGCTGTAAATGAAAAACACCTTCAGCTGTGTATACACCAGCAACATTAAAACTGGAATTCTCACCAAAATTCACCAGCACAGGAGAGCACAATC